>CAUYLZ010116253.1:0-44431 GCA_963573645.1 Pithecia hirsuta
CCCCCCCCCCCCCCCCCCCCCCCCCCCCCCCCCCCCCCCCCCCCCCCCCCCCCCCCCCCCCCCCCCCCCCCCCCCCCCCCCCGCTGGGTGTGTGTGTGTGGGGAGGTGCTGGGTGTGTGTGTGTAGGATGATGCTGGCTATGATGTGTGGGAGGGGCTGGGCAGTGGAAGAATCATGAAGTCTTTGATGCTTTCTGAAGAGTTTATAGAGTCAACATCCCAAGGAAATCAGCAGCTTACAGATGGAGAACTCCTTTTATGAAAGAATGAGATGATGTTGAAGATGAAGCCGATAGCGGCAGAACACCCACATTAATTTTCCGGGGAAACAGTAGCCTTGTTTGTATCCTAACTGGAGAGAACCGAGGATTGACAGCAGAAACAGTAGCCAACGGCATAGGCATCTCAGCTGGTTCAGCTTTCGTAATTCTGGATGGAAAAGTGAAGTTCAGCAAACTTTCCACTCCATGGATGCCAAAACCATTGCACGCAGACGAGCTGCAAACAGGAGCAGAGCTTTCAGCGGACGTTTTTAACAAGTGGAATCGAGATCCTGAAGCATTTCCTTGAAGAACTGCAACAGGAGAGGAAACACGGCTTTAGCAGCACCATCCCGAGGACCAAGCCCCAGCACAGCAGTGGCTACTGAGAGGCGGGGGGGTCCCGTCGAAGCAGCAGCAGACCGGTCAAGGCCGAAGGTCGTGACAGGAGATGTTGGGACGCTCGAGGCATTTTGCGTGTTGACTTTCTGGAGGGGCCAAAGAACAGCAGCATCTGCTTATCATGCAAGTGTTTTGAGAAACTTAGTCCAAGCTGTAGCAGACACACGCCTGGGAAAGCTTCACCAGAGAGCGCTCCTCCCCCAGCACCATGCTGCCCTCACCCCTCTTGTCAAATGCGGGCAATTCCGCACGCGTTCCCCCGGGAAGCTACCAGCCGTCCCCCTTGCAGTCCTGATTCCACTCCTTCTCACTTCTTGTTGTTTTCTGATCTTTTTTCAAAGGGCACCCATTTTTCTTTAGATAGTAACGTGAAAAAGAGTGCATTGATGTGGCTAAATTACCTCCGTTCCTTGGGAATGGATTACATGGTGGGTTTGATCCCTTGCAAGAGTGTCTTGGCCTTGATGGAGCTTATGTTAAAAACTGAAGTTTATATTCTTATTTTTACCTTTTAACTCAATTCGTTGGTGAACTTTTGAAGTCCCCTTCTATTTGTCTACTAACTGAGGAAAAATGTAAATTTTTCTTTACTTTCGCCCTAAGTGTAAGTCTGTCATCAAATGAAATTACCCCTAGGAATTTTACATGCAAGGAATAAGTGAGTGGCTTGGAGTCCACAGACTTCCCAGTGGGCCTCCAAGGCCCTACCCAGGTGTCCGGACTCAGGAGGCCCATGCTGGGAGGCTTCACAAGTGCTAAGCACACACTTGGGACCCCGGCAAAGTTGAGGTACCAGGAAAGAGGTGAAGAAAGACCTTGATATTTTCATAAAGAAAACACCCTGATATGCAGGGGAACATCAGAGATTTGACTTGCTCACACTCATTTTAAAACTTAGTACTTACAGATTTGGAATTCTACATGTTAGCATGTTTCATGATGTTGGGAAGTCGTTATCCCACTGGCCTTTATGAATCTTCATCTGGTTCTACATGGAGCTAAGTCCTCAAACGCTGTGCTGGTGCAATGGTAGAGGGCGTGGGATGTGAGGCCTGGCCTCACTGCTGGTGCCAGACAATGCTGAATGGGTTGTGTGACCTGCTGGCCTTGGGTTCTCCAAGACTTAGGTGGCATCTCAGATGATCAGGCAGAATTTTCCAGGTCCAGCAGTTCCCAGTTACCAGCCATGTGTGGTCCAGAGTGCACTGCCCAGAGCAAGCTCACAGTACAACCAAGAACTACCTCTGTTGAGTGGATGGGCAGGTGGGCAGGTGGGCTCAGGGAGGGCATGAGCAGGGGAAGGCGTGGCCCCTCATCTCGTGGGTTCAGGGAAGGAGTGAGCAGGGGAAGGCGGGGCCCCTCATCTCATGGGCTCAGGGAAGGAGTGAGCAGGGGAGGGCGGGGCCTCTCATCTTGCGGTCTGAGTTCTCTCCCTGGCCAGCCGTCGGGCTGGAGATGTGCCTGGACCTTTTCCTCTGTTTGCCACACTTTCTTCCCTTTAAAACATTAAACCAGTTATTGGCATTGGTAGTTTTCCTGAATTAAAGCAGGGAGGACTTGGAGAAGGCGGTGAAACCCCAACACTCTCAGGGCCAGCTTCCTCCCAGCACGGTTTTCATCCAGAGGCCAGGCCTGCTTTCCAACGGCCGGGCCACGAGCTGCTGCCCTGCAGAGATCCAATGTCCTGGAGTCCTGAGTCCATTACGGAGATGATGGAAACCAGCTCAGACAGGAAAACTCATCACTCGGCAAACTACAGGCCTGGGGCTGCCTGCAGAGAACCTCTTTCAAATGGGCTGGCCGAGCCCCAGCCCACCGCCTGGGTGAGAGGCGTACGGCAGGGCTGTCAGAGCCATCGGGAAAAGACCCTTCCGGCACCCGGCCTTAGGATAACTGTGTCTGGACCCGCCGCCCACTCCCCACCCGTGGGAACTGTTTCAGGCCCTTTCTCACGTGCACCTGGGCCTCTTGCTCAGGATACAGGCAGGCGTTCCCCGAGGACTCAGGTGGTCCTACCTGCGGCAGTGAGTCAGTCCCCAGGCTCAGGAGGCCTGCTGTGCGGAGGAAGCCTGGGCGTCTGGGGTGGAGCTGGCACTGTGCCCCTATTCCTGCTCTTGTGGACTCTAGGGGCGTGTGGGGCCCAGGGGCACCTCCCCACACCTCCGCCCTTCGCTCGTGGACTGTGGATTGGATTTGAGCTGCTCAAGGACCAGCTCCTCAGGCCTGTGCGGAAAGAAAGAGAAGGAGGCTCCCAGGACTGGATTCCGGGAGGGGCCCTCACTCTTTCTGCCTGAACGAACACTACTGTGTGGACTTGAGGTTTGTTCCTGTTGATTTATGTGACTCTAGCTCGCTCTTTTTGCCTCTGACATCACCTTCTGTCTGAATCCAGGTCAGCTTTATGCATCGCCCCAGCAAGGGCGGCCCCAGAGTGTCTCGGGCAGGGTGGTGGCTACGCATCTCCAGGCACAGAGGCTGCTTCTGAGGAGACGCCAGGGTGTGTGCGGCGAGCACGGGGGTGAGCCTGGGACTCGGGCCAGACATCCTGGATGCAGAACCCGAGCTCCCCACTCACACTGGGCCCCTGGGGAGGATGCTTGCCAGCCTCAGCTCCGCCTCTATGGATGTATGTCCTGCAGACCTGGTGGTGTCATGGCAAGGACAGAGAGGCACATGTGCTGTTTAGCGTAGCAGGTCATGAGCACTGTGTGTGTATGTGCATGCATGTATGTGTGTACATGAGAGCACGTGTGTGATCATGTATGCATGTGTGTGGACATGTGTGATTGTTCATGTGCATGTGTGTACATATCGACAGGTGTGTGATCATGCAGTTCGTGTGTGTACCTATGGACATGTGTGATCACACAGTGTATGCATATGTATACAATTCTGCATGTGCGTGTGTGTACATGTGTATATACAATTCTGCATATGCACGTATGTGTGCATGTGTATTCACGTGTATTTGGATGTGCATGTGTGTGTGAATATGCAGTGTTTTTCTCTCACTGACTCTTAATTTATAAAGCAAATACCCAGCAGGCAGGATGTCATTTGAACCCCACTCATGTGAAGTCTAGAAAGGGGCTGACCACTTCCCTTTACAGGGCCCAGGCCTCAGGAGAGCGGCACTTGTATGGAAGGAAACGGGCAGGGTGCATTCACTATTGTCTTGTGGAATCTGCTGAGAGCTGTGCATGCACAGCAAGGGAAAGGCCCTTGTTCTAAAGCAGGAGAGCACACGCGGCTGTCGGAGGTGGCGTGGTACGGGGGCAGGAGGCCGGGGAGCATCCATCAGTGGCCGCAACGCAGGGGCAAGGTCACAGAGTGGAGGGTGTGCTGTCTGCTGGAGGGCACTGGGCTCTGGGGCCTTTGTCGCATTAACCGTCCACCCCACACTCCCCTGCCTGCTCCTCTGACCACAACAGCTTCTGGAGGCCGGGCACAGTGACCAGGCTGGCACAAGTGACATCAGGACCTGGGGTTGCAGCCCCTGGAGGGCCCATTCACCTGACTGAGCCACAGGCAAATGCCACACAAAACCCATGGCCCGTCCTGCACACAGAGGCCACTGGAAATGCAGATCAGGCTGCGTGAACTCATCTCCTCCACTGGGAAGACAACCCGGGAGACAGCAGATCCTCCTGGCACATGCCGAGGGCCTCCACCACCCTCCAGGCGCCTCGATCCCGCCTGCTTCCCCTCCCCCTCCCCATGGGCTCAGTGCAGTCAGACCAGCTTTCCAGGGTCCGTGTTGGCCCCACAGTAAGTGTCCGGCTTACAAGCTGAAGCCGAGATGGACTTGTGCGCACATGAGGATGAGCGTCTCTGCAGTTTAGGTGAGGTGGGGGCCGCCCACCTCCAGGACCCCTGACTAATCGCAGCGTTGAGATTCAAACTCAGGTAACAGATCAGTTAGGAACCAGTGAGATGCTCAGCATGGAGAAGCTGATTTCTCATTCATCCCCCGGTGTAGGACTGGGGAATGCGTCGCTGGGCAGTGCCGACCTGCAGGCCCCAGGGCCACCCCCGCAGTGCCCAGTTCCCGTCTCACACAGGGGCCCACATATCCCAGCAGTGGCACTTGGGAAGGAGCCTATGTGGGCCAGACCCAGGGGGTGCACAGCTCCCCTCCATTTCGCTGGCCAGAGTCGGCCCCCCTGCCCACCCAGCCACACACACACACACACACAGCCGTGTGCCCAGGAGGGGAGCACTTGGATTTGGGCCCATCTGGCACAGCCACAGGCTGGAGCTCAGAGACAGATCCTACCATGACACCCATGCAGGTGCCTGTGAGCCTCGAGCTTCATGAAGGTGGAGGGCACAGGGAGGGCCTGAGACGGCAACAGTTTATGCAGGGCAGAAACTGCAGGTTCAGGCACAGAGGGGGTCTGTCACCTGCCAGATGGTGCCTCCCTTGATGGCACTATCTTGGGACCCAAACCTGGGTCTCAGACAAGCACTGCGTCGTGAGACACAGACATCCGTGCGTGTTTGAAGGAGTATGAGCTTGAACCTGACCTCCTGCAGACAGGCTAGAGCAGCTGCTTCCCAGCCCCCAGGCTAGGTTTCAGCAGCTCACAGGTACATACCACACACGACCCTGCTGTGGCCAGTCACCATTGGCCAGACCCATGTGGCAGCTTCCAGAGGCACCCCAGGGTGAGGGCGCCAGTCCTTGGAGGAAGTGGCACAGACGATGTTGACCTTTGCGACCCTCATCGTCCTCCCAGTCTCACCCCCAATGCCGCCTCTGGCCCCAGCAGAACCTCCTCCTGTGGGCCTGCAAAACTAGAGCCTGTGCCCTCCCAGGGTGTTGGCATCCAGGGCCTCTGGACGGCGCCCAGTGAGCCTCTAGATGGTGCCCGGTGGGCCTCAGGCCAGGCTGGACCCTGGATGGGGGACCCAGTCACAGCCCCTGGATGGTGCCTGGTGAATCTCAGGCCAGGCTGGACCCTGGATGGGGGACCCAGTCATACCTTGGGTGTGACAGTGGCTCAGAAGGAGGAGTGATGTTGGCGACTCAGCTTTTCTGCTGTCGTACGAACAGCTTTCAAGTGCTTCTGGATCAAAACCACGTGGCCAGCCGAAATCATGCAGTTCGCATCAGCACAGCCGTGTCTTCAGGCTGGGCAGCCCTTCTGGCCAGAATCACACATGCAGAGAGAATTTCCAGAGCCTGTATTTAGAGCTCAGGCTGCCGAGGCAACGTCCCACAGACGAGGGGCTTAAACAATGGGAGTTTATTTTCACACAGCCCTGAAGGCGGGAAGTCCGAGGTCCAGGCACCTTCCGAGGCCACTCCCTGGCTTCTGGATGCCATCATCATCTTCAGATGGTGCCGCTACATGTGCACATCTCTCTCTGTGTCCGGGCATCCCCTCGGATAAGGACACCCATCCTGGTGGGTCAGGACCCACCCACAGGAGCTTGTTTTATGTTCATCAGCTCTTTAAAGGCCCTGTCTCCAAGACGCCACACACTGAGGTCCTGGGAGCTCAGAGCTGCCACATGAGCTTGGGGTGCAGTCAGCCCATCCAAGGCCTCTGAACCACCTCACAGTCTTTGCCTGGCAGTGCCTTTTAAAGAATTATATTTACATTCTCACAGTTTTGAGTTGCTTTTTTTTCTTTTGAAAATGTCTTCTTAGTATAAGGTTTCTTGGGCACAAATCTGGCCCAGCCGGGGTGTTTAGTATTGACTGTGACGTCACACTCAGAGCTAGTAGGATGGGCCAGGAGTGGGCCTGGCAGGGGTCTCTGAGATGCGTCGCTGCCCAGGCCAGCTGGGAAACAGGGGAAAGCCTCGTCTCCTCTCTGCACTGGGGTGTCGGGCAGCCCACCAGCTCCTAAGACCCATCAGGGAAGCGAAGGTTTTGTGGCACAGCAGGCTGAGAGGGGTGTGTGCTACCCTCCTGAAGACGAACTCCAGCTGCTTAAGGCAGAAAAATCCTGTCCAAAAGTTTGAACAGATTATAGCTGAACCTTCTCAAGCCTCCAGACCACACATCCTGCTTCTCCTATAACATCGATCAGAGCACTTGGAGAATGCTGGTCCATGCGGAACTGAATCCCCAAGTGTGTCTGGGGCCCCAGAGCCCAAGCACAGGTGGCAGTGGGGGAGCCCGGGCACAGGTGGCAGCGGGGGAGCCCGGGCACAGGTGGCACCAGTGGAACTCGGGCACAGGCGGCACTGGCGGATCCCGGGCACAGGCGGCACCGGCAGAACTCGGGCACAGGCGGCAGTGACGGATCCCGGGCACAGGCGGCACTGCTCCACTGGCCTGGCTGCTGTCCTTTCTTGTAACTTTGTCCACCAAGAGCCCCTGCCTTGAGTCCCAGCCTCCTTGCGGCACCACCCGAGCTCTGGGTTTTCTGTGGGTTGTGCCCAAGTGGACAAGTGGCTGCACCATGAACGTCACTGTCCTCCTCCCCCTCGTCTTTCAAGAAGCCACTGTGACTTTAAAGACTGTCCTTGTGACTTGCCACACACCCTCGAGCTCCTGCTTCCCAGAGCTGGGTCTGTGCACGTGGCGTGAGTGCTTCTGAAGGCGCCGCATGCTGATAAGAGGCCTTGCTATTTTCCATGCATCCCGTAGCGTTTTTAAATCTTAGGACTGTGCTCAGCACTGGAAATCATTTCTAGAGCATGATTCTTGACCAGCCAAGCATGTGGCAGTGGCCTCACTCTCAAGACATTTTAAAGCAAGGTAACAAATATTTGTTGACCCGCTGGGTGCCCGTACCTGTCCTAAAAATAGAGATGAATATAAATGCTAAAACGTCATGGATTCTGATCCCAGTTAGTAAATAATCTAGTGGAGAAATACAATAAATGCACCACAACTAAGCCCTTGGTATATAGCAAATACGTTTTGCTATGTGAGCATATATGTGACATAAACAGAAATTCTGTTTTCAGAAGGGAATCCCCACGCCGTGGGCTCCAGTCTGTCAGGGAACTTCCTAGCAGGGGGCACATGAGCTAATGCCACGGGCTGAACTGTGCCCCAGGAAGATGTCCAAATCTTGGCCCCAGCAGCTCAGGATGGGACCTTGCATGGACGTAGACGGTTATAGACACAGTTCACCGGATGAAGAGGGCACCTTGCTTGGACGTAGACGGTTGTAGACGCAGTTCACCGGAGGAAGAGGGCACCTTGCGTGGACGTAGACGGTTGTAGACACAGTTCACTGGATGAAGAGGGCACCTTGCTGCAGGAGGTCCTCAGTGCAATGTGTCCCTGCGACAGGGAGGAGAGACTCCGAGGCGCAGAGGGGAGCCGTCCGCATGGCTTGGAGGTGGGCGGTAGGGCAGCGGAAGCACGTCTGTGAGCCAAGGGCTACTGGCATCATGGAGGCTGGGAGTCAGGAAGGGTCTCCCTCGAGGCCCTCCCCACGCCTCCCTCCCAGGTCTCTGAGCCCAGCCTGTGAGACTGCAGGTGCCCGTTGTTTCAAGCCCATGCGTCTGGAGTCTTCTGTTCAGGCGGCCCCAGGAGCCTCACATGGCCAGGCTTTGAGTATAGGGAGCACGTCTGCAGGTGGAGACTGGGAGCCTGCATGGGGATGCAGCAGCTGGGCCCTGCAAGACTCAGGGAGGGCAGCCAGCGTGTCTGAGGGCGGGAGGCAAGTGCCACATGACATCACCAGCTGCACGTTGCCCCTGACGGTGAAACACAAAAGCCGCTGCCCGCCGGAGGGAGTGCAGACTGCAGGCACCCGGGCTCCTGGCTGAGCTCCAGCTGAAGTGCTTCTGGTGCAATCCAGGCCCCTCATCCTCACACGGGTTCCCTGCAGAGGGCTTCTGTTCCATTGTTGTATAGATCCCACATGTGTGAACGGTGCAGGAATTCAGCACTTGGACCCACAGGGCAATGTCTCCGTGGAGCCAGCATGCACAGGGGGCCTCCCTGAGCTGGCACATCCCTGGAGGCACTGCCTCTGGTGACGTCCCAAAGCTCCTGTGCTGGGGTCCCCCATGGTGTCCACGCAGTGGGGTTCCTCTTCCATCCCTGCAAGAAAGAGGAGGCCACCCTCCTCCCCACCTGCCACAGCCCCTGGCTGGGCCGCACTTCATCCTCCTCTTGGGTTTTAATGAGCTTTGGGCCAGCCCATCTGTGCCTGTTCTGGACTCCAGTTTTCACAACTAGTGACTGAACTGCCCGGTCAGTTACATGAAAAGATAGAAACAGAAATGGGCCTGGCCAGCTGCTGCCCGAGCTGACCAGCCCGCATCGCCGATGGCCTTCCCTGGTTAGAGGGACTGCGAATGCTGCCAGGTTTGTTTTGTTTAAACTATGTGTATTTGTATAAATGTAAGAAACTGTCTGCAGAGTAATTGTCTAGCTCTATCATCTAATTATCTCAACACGTTTAGTGAGCAAGACATTAAGGCCCAGATTAGATATTAAAAGGCATCGTTACAGAACAGAATGAGATTTGCGTGGAGTGGTAGCTAGTTCCAGCGTGGAGACGCCTTCACACAGCACTCCGTTACATATGTGGACTCAGCTCTGAAACGTTCCTCTAGGAGAACAAAGATGAAAGTTCATTACTACATCCAAATCCTGCCGAGCCCGCCATTCCTTCTAAAAATGCAGTGCCGCAAAGCTCCAGGGAGCATCTGATGACAACAGAGACACGGATCCTGTGCGTGAATCTAGCCTAGAGGCAGAGAGGGCGAAGGCTGTGCTGTGGGCTTTGGCGTGGGGCGGGCGGCTTCTCTGGGGCCACGTGGACGTCTCTGGAGACAGTCTTGGCTTGGGCACCACCCTCAACCATGTGTCCTCAGGCGGCCTGACCGTGGAGGCCTCAGAAATCCAGGGATGCAGACTTCGCAGGCTGAGGCATCAGGGGCTTGGGTCTGGGTCATTGTGAGTCTAGAGGCTCCCACAGCGGGCTGCTGCCCCATAGAGGGTTGTCCCCACTCTGCTCCACAGCATCACAAGGCCACATGCCATCCTGGGGTCTGTGCTGCTCTGTGACATGGCCTTTGGGTGAAAGGCAGTGCTCAGCCTGCCTGGGGCGTCTGGAGGCCTCTCTCTGCAGAACTGTGGGTGGTGCCCGGGGGCGTCTCCCTGTGGAACATGGGTGGTGCTGGGGAGGCTCTCCCTGCAGAACTGTGGGTGGTGCCCGGGGGCGTCTCCCTTTGGAACGTGGGTGGTGCCTGGGAGGCTCTCCCTGCAGGAGTGTGGGTGGTGCCCGGGGGGGTCTCCCTGTGGAGTGTGGGTGGTGCCCCAGGGGGGGTCTACCTGAGCAAGTATGGGTGGTGCCGTGGGGGGGTCTACCTGCAGGAGTGTGGGTGGTGGCTGGGGGCTCTCCCTGTGGAGTGTGGGTGGTGGCTGGGGGCTCTCTATGAAGGAGTATGGGTGGAGCCTGGGGGGCTCTCCCTGTGGAGTGTGCACAGTGGTCAGGGGTCTCCTGCAGAAGTGTGGGTGGTAGCTGGGGGCTGACTCAGACAACCAGCAAAAGCGGTGTTTCCTGTCAGGCCCTCCAACAAAGGGCTCCCGTCCCTCCAAGGCTTTCTCAGACCCACCATCTTTGCTGCCCGTCTGTTCCTGATCTGAGCCGGCAGAGCCAGGCCTGCTGCGTGGGCACACGTGCTCCTGGCAGACACTCCTGCTTTGTGGTTCCACCCCTGGGGCGGAGGTCAGGACCACGGCTGCCCACATGTGTTTCCCCAACGTCCAGTGCAGGTACTTGCACAAAGAGGTGGTGAGGCGTGCCTCACCGGATGTGGAAGATGAGCCGTTATGGACGGGCACACGGCACGCATCGGGGAAGGCTCTGGGAGATTCGCCACGTTAACTTCGCTACTCCTCAGGCACGGGCCCCAGAGATGGATCTGACTGTCATCCCAGATGAGGAAACTGAGGTCGGGTGGATGATGCAGAAGGAGGCGCAACTCACCCGTGGTCGCCGGCGGGTGTGGGAGTGTCACCTGGGATGGGCAGCAGCAGCCACAGGCTGGGGAGTGGGCACCCTCTAAACAGAGCTCCAAAGCCTCTAAACAGAGCTCCTCCTTCAAGGGCTGAGCCGGCCACACAGAGGAGAGGACGCTGGGGAGAAAGAGGAGTGCAAATCTCCTGTCTCCTCTTCCTAAGGGATGCTCCTGGCCCTTGTGTGGGCGAGCGGGCAGCATGGGATGGCCGTGAGGCACACAGACATCTGGACTCAGCGTGGCCTCTCCATAGGCTTGAGGGAAAACAGAAATGGTGAAATCAACTCTTCGCCCCCCACGGGCCCAGCTTCAGCCTTGGACAAAACAGAGCCCTGGTGTCCTCCTGCAGCATCCTCCTCCCTCCCTCTCCAGCATCCTGAACTCCACCAGCCACGTGGACGGCCGTTCCCTCATCCTGTGGCCCCCGCTCTGACCCCCTGCTCGTGGCGCCCAAGCTGATTGTGCTGCAGCTTCACAGACCTGGCCACCTCCCTTGTCAGCAATGCTTGGAAGATAAATAGAAGATGCTGCTAAAAATTTGGAGAAAAATTTGAGAATAAATTATGAGCCATGGATGTCTGCTGCACAGTTGGGTGTATATACAGATTGTTCAAATCATTCTTGATGTACACTCATTGCTAAGCAATACTTAACAGGTCAAAAAAAGTTTTAAAAATTGGAGTAACTACAGATGGCTGACAAACATACTGAAAAGATCCTGAGTGTGGTGAGGGAACCAGCAGGTCATGTGAAATCCACCCTACCCATCATTCCAGTGTGGCAAGAACCTGAGCCTCAGTGTGTAAGAAGTAAATTTTACCTGTTTCATATATTTTGTCATGTTATAAATTTTATGAACAAGACCTTTGCACTATGTGAGTTAACCTTTGTGACAAATTTTGTAATAAAGCCAGGGGACACCAGTGGAACTGTATGCCACACACAGGCTTGCTGGTTGTCTGTGACAAAATCATTTAAGAGAGTAATAGACGTCTGAACTGTGAGTGAGAAAATGTGTGCTTAAAAAGCAAAGATTAAAACAGCCAGCTGTGGCACGTTTTGGAAATGAATATTTGAAAATAGCTTCGCTGCGGTGTGAAATGTTTCAGACCGTGGTGTCTCCTCTACAGGCATCCATAGTCACAGCTCTAAAGAGCACGGAAATGACACTTTCTAACCCACTTCACATCTTTCCAGATGAAATGTTTCCATGGGTCGAACATATACTGAAGTTATCATAATAAAAAGCCAAGGCATCCCACTGCGGTAAAATGGTGCCTGGGCACCAGGCCGGGAGAAAGAAGGTGTTTGCAGAGCCGGTGAGCGGGACCCAGGACCGGACGTAAACGCGGTGGCAAAGCGGCACAGCTCACTTCCTCCAGCAAGTCCTCCACGCGCGGCAGCTTTTCAGCTACAGGAGCCTTGAAAACAAGGACTGGGATGACCCTGCACTTCCGGCCAGACCTCCGGTGACCTGCGGGACAAAATATAAACTCAGTGACAGAAAAAAAGATGGTGTCCATGCAGCTGCCACTGAAATAATCACCAAAGCACTTTTAGAGAGAGGCAAGGCCATTAACTAATATAGGATGTTAGTTTTCAGACGTTCATTTTATCTTTTCCTCATCCTTTAAAAGTGACTTTTTTACCCCACCCCCACCCCTAGCTGCTGAATCCGTGGCTTCCTTGGCTCTGGCTCTCTCCTTGGCTCCCCCCCAGCTGCTGAATCTGTGGCTTCTGTGGCTCCAGCTCTCTCCTTGGCTACCCCCTGGCTGCTGGATCAGTGGCTTCCGTGGCTCCGGCTCTCTCCTTGGCTCCCCCCCAGCTGCTGAATCAGTGGCTTCTGTGGCTCCAGCTCTCTCCTTGGCTACCCCTCTGGCTGCTGAATCAGTGGCTTCCATGGCTCCAGCTCTCTCCTTGGCTAGCCCCCCACGGGCTGCTGAATCTGTGGCTTCCATAGCTCCAGCTCTCTCCTTGGCTACCCTCCCCCCAGCTGCCAAATCTGTGGCTCTGGCTCTCCTTGGTTCAGCCACAGACATCTCTGATCCTGAATGGTCCTTCAAGGATGTGTTCTGCCAGCAATGGCTATTCCTGCCCTCCCCTCCCGGGGAAGCCCCTAGACTGGATCAGAGCAGGCCGCATCTGGATTATCCCAGTTAGAGAATGATTTGTATCAGGCGAATCCCCAGACCCCTGTCAAGGGTTGCTGTAGGAGGGACCCTGCTGGCCTTGAGGCCCCTGCAAGCAGCACCACTCAATTTTTAGCTTCAAAAGGTACCCAGAGATTTCATGCTCCGTGGATGCATTTGCTGTTGTTTGGAAACCATTGTTAAGGTTGTTATGAGGTGACCCCAGGAAACTTGTCACTCAGATGTTTGAGTGTGTAGCTTAGGAGGCCAAACTAGAGACTCCGGTGCATCTTGACTCTGGTCAAGTCAAAGCCCTTGCTCCACATGCCTCCAGCTCTCAGGGGCGGCCCAGACCTACTCTCCAACAGCAACCCTTGCTGTCTCTCAGCAGGCAGCCAGGCTGGCTGTCCCACACAAACACCTCGAGAGTCAGCAAGCCCTGCACACACCCCTCAGTGGCACAGCCAGGCTCCCCAGACCCGGCTGTTCTCAGGGCCTCAGCAGCCCTGGAGGCCCCGAAGGACACTGGCAGCCTGCTCTGTGGAACGTCCTCTGTTTCTGCATTGTCCTGAGCCTCCTCCCTCGCCCTTCCCACAGCACACAGGCCAGCTCCAACAGAGGGGATGGGCTGTCACCGTCCAGCAGAGGCAGGGTTCTGGGGCCAGGCATCTTTGAGCCAGGGCCGCCCCAGGCCCTGGCAGCTCCACCCACTCATCTACTCATGCCAGGCCTGGGGCCTCCCTGCCTGTCCGACTGATGTCCTGCGTCAGGTGTGGTCCTAACCTCTCTCGCCCCATTTCTTTTTTCAAAAACCTGCAAACTGAATGTTGCTGCTTCCATTTTCATAGGCACCAAGCCAGAGTTAAGGAGACACACTTTCTTAATTTTGCTCAACCAGAAAGGCAGTGATATTGGGTTCGACCCTGGGTCTCTCTGGCTGCTTTCCACGGCCACGGCTGCAGTTTGGTCCCATGACGAGCTAGGTGGGCATGAGCTACGTGGGCGTGGGTGACATGGGCGTGAGCTACATGGGTGTGGGCTACGTGGGCATGAGCTACATGGGCGTGGGCATGCCAATCACTGGAGAGATGTGGGCAGACAGTCTGGGACTGCACGTTTGTCCCAGAGCTGAGAGTGAGGCAGACGGTACCCAGGCTTCCAAGCCCAGCCCTTGCCTTCATGGCGGGGGACATACAGGGGTATGACAGCCTTGCCGTCAGCAGCATCTGATGTAGGCTCTGTCCAGGGAGTTGGCATCAGTGATGGGAGAGGGAGGCAGAGGGAGGCAGTGGCCTTGGCTGCTGTGGCAGCGCTGCAGATGGGGTGGCACAGGCCGCAGAGACCCATTGCTCAGCACTCACAGGCTGGAAGCCCAGGGTCAGTGTGTACGCAGAGCTGGTTTCCTCTGAGGCCCTCGGGGAAGAGTCTGTCCCGGGGTCTCTCTCTTCAGCTTGTGGGTGCCATCTCCGTCTTCTCGTGGTGTTCCCTGTGTCTGCCTCGAATCTGCACTTCCCACTTTGATAAGGACCCCGGTCTCACTGGTTTGGGGTTGCCCTAATGACCTCCCTGTAACTTAGCCAGCTACATCTACCAAGACTTGATTCCCAGATGAGGTCACATCCGCAGGGACTGGGGTGAGGGCTTGACATGCAAATTTGGGGAACTCATTCAACCAAAAACATGGGGAGTTTTTCCCTGAGACCTACAGGCAGCAGGGCATGGAGCATCTCTGCATGTGTGGCTTGGTTACTGCGGATGATGCACCCGTTCTGCCGTGGAGGCGGCTCCTCAGAGAGTTCCCTTCCTGGGTGCTTGGCTCTCTTCTTCTAAGTGGACACCGTGGGGGATGCTCCTCCCTGGCTGGATAGGGTCCTACCTCCGGCGCCTCTGTGGGCCATGCCAGTTGAGAAGGCTCTGAAGCTGACCCGTGCCACAGGCTTTTCCCTCACAGGCCCGGCTCGCAACATGGCACAAATGTGAGCGTCTGGGTCTCCATCTTCCTCATGCCCCTCAGGATGATGTGACTCCTCAGAGCGCAAAGGCGGGGGCCGAGCCGTCCCCAGACATGAATCCAGGGTGGTTTGGTCTTGCCAGTGAGCTGCCTCTCGTTTTTTACCAGGGACCACACATAGCGTCCTCAAGAGTACAAGAGAGGCCCAAATACCTTTCCACTGCCTGCTGACCTGGAGCGGGAGAGGGGATGGCCCCAGAGACCGGCCACCCTCCTCGTCCACCCACAGTCCACACAGCGATGGGAAACCTCATTCCAAAGTCAGCACTTTTCCGAAAGAGTGGGGAGAGCTAGCTGGTGGCATGGCCGCTCCTGACCGCACGTCTCAGAGGCTTGCTGATGCTGTCCATGGTGCTAGTGTTTTTTTAAGGAAGCAGAAGAAAAACAAATCTGAAAAATATAAAACCTTTTATTTTAAGCACACACCCCTTCCCATGGAATGTGTTTTTAAGGTCAACCTATTTAAACTTTGAATTTAAAAATGATCGTTTGTTGCAGGGGTGGAGACTTGGTTTAGAAAGCGTTCAGTTAAAACAGCCAGGTCCATTCTCAGCCTGGTCTTCTGAATTTTGTTCATAAAATTACTTCCATGTCAGTGAGCCTCATTCTAATGACTTAAAAAAAAAGACGGGTGCCTTCAGGTTATGGGTGGAGAGTCTCACAAGTGCCGAAGCAGAAGGCTGAAGCCTCGGCCAGTTCCTGTTTAATAAAAAGAAGATAGGAAGAAGAATCTAGTTAGGAATAAGTAGCGTGGGTGATTAGGTATTAATCTTATTGGACATTGAGCCTTGATCCAAGCCTTCTTGCGCTTTACGCATGATTACCTGGGAACTTCGGGTTGCTGTGGTCAGGGACTGATGGGGACACTATGGAATGCAGCCACGAGGCAAGAGCATTCATACCTGTCCAAGGTTGACAGGTGGGCAACCAGCAGGGACAATCTGTTGAATGCTGAAGCCCAGATCAGCAGGGATAACCTGTTGAATGCCGAAGCCCAGCCCTCTGTCACACCTGCATCAGGGCTGCTGGAGGGCGTCTGAAATCTCTGCGGCAGCGCCAGCGCTGGGGAAGCACCCACTTCTCAGCAGACCTTGGAAGGGAACGTCCCTGTCCTCGGGCGAGTCGGAGAACCTCCAGTCCCACACGCTCTTGTGGAAGGACTGATGTCAGTCAGCCCGACCGCCGCTACCCGGGGCTTACCTGTCTCTATGTGGTGCTGTGCCATATTGGCCATGGTCTGTGTCTGCTTTCACTGCCTACTTCTGCACCTGGCTCCTCTTTTGTAGACGGTAAGAAGTAGCATAATCCTTGAAGCCTTTGTTCTCCCTTGACGGGCATCACATAAGGTGCTGACGCGTCCCACTGCCCCTACTTTGGCTACTTGCAAGCCCTGGGCCCCTTGTTCCTTAGACACATGAACTGCTTGACCCTATCAATAACTGGGGAGCACTCACCCTACTTACTCTGCCCCCCTGTTTTGTAACCAATAAAAGTCAGAGTGTCCAGGCGCTCAGGGCCACTAGTGGTGTCCGCGTACAGGTGGTCCTGGTCCCCTGGGCCAAACTCTTTTTCTCTAGATTTCGGGGTATCGTGTCCTTCTTTCTGCACCCATAAGGAATACCCTCGAGACCTGCAGGGCCGGACCCTGCATCAGGTGAAAGCTTATATAATCGAACAGTTTCCCAACATTTCAGAACTTTTTTAAAGAATAATCCCCACCTAAATATAACTTTGCTTGGTTCTGTTGGCTGAGACCCTAAGACATTTCTGGCATATTTTTAAAATCCAGACTCCTGGTGAGACCGCTGTAAACTGACCTTCCTCTATGTCTGAGAATGCGAAGGTGTCCTTCTCAACGCAAGGGGCTCTGCGCAGAGGGTCTTTCTTCCGAGCTGGTGGTCATGCAGCACATTTGAAACAGCTTTTTGAGTATCACGTCCTCCCATCCATCTTGAGGAAAGCGTGTTTTGTCTGCCATAAGGTGGGCAGAGGCACATGTGAGCTGGGCCTGAGGAGGCTGTTTTATTCGGTAGCAGGGTAGGCACAGGAATGCCGAAGCTTTGGGCTAAAGAGAAACAGAAAGAAAGTTCTCCATGTGAGCATCTCACTTCCCTCCATGGCAGATTTCATCTGCGAGAGAATACTGGGAACACTGCACTGTTGTAGGCGAGGCCCTTTGCATCCGTGGCCTGAGTGCTCAGGGGTTTTGTTAAGTTTCAGGCAACGAGGAGGGCAGGCGTCCCTCAGGCACCTGCTGGAGGCCACTCTGTGGTGATGGCCCCAGAGCCGATTTGCAGAGTGGGGTGGTCGCAGCAGAGACCTGGGACATGAGGGGCACTTAGCCGGTGTGCCCTGGCCAGCCCTCCCTCGGGACGTGAGCAGTCTCCACTTCCCACACTGGATCCTTCCCCCTTTCTTACAGAAGACAGATGCTGGAGTGAGGCAGCTTCTGTGCCTGGAACCTCAGTGATGGCAGCTGTTACGTAGCCGGGACATGAAAGGGAGGGCCTCGTAGGTTTCAGGGGCTTTCCGTTGGACCGTATTTGTATTTAAAAAGAAAGCGCATTTTTATTCATGAGCCATATTGGTGTGAATTTTCAAATGCCTGTTTTGATTATTTTGAGAAGTCAGGGATAATTTAGATTCTCCACTAATATTCTTTTTATTATTTAAACAGTGCATTTGCTTATTAAGCATCAACTGCCACTCTGTAGGAGGCAGGAACCCAAACAGCCTCATGAAGGGACGGATAGAATGCACCCTCGTTAGAGAACCCTTTTTGGGCGTTGGTAATTACCACAGATATTTGTTAGACAGAAAGGCAGGGGAGTGGCTGGAGGCAGGGTGAGGCCGGGTGGGGCCACGGGACACAGGGCCCAGCAGGGTCTGCAGGTGGCGACCAGGGCCTCCCACGTCGGCTTTGGTTCTAGGGTCTGTCCATTCCGCCGATTTTCTCTTCCACCCCTTACCCCGGCAAGATCTCACTGTGGGTAAACCAAGAACAGGGAAGATCTGAAAAATCCTAATTTGCAAAACTTATTTCAGAAATGACTATTTGCTCTCCCAAATGAAGATTGTGTTTTCCACGTTGATGTGGCACAGTGTTCCCGATCCTGCGTGAATTTAAAGTTGGTTTCTCCCATCACCTGTGCCGTGGCCGCCTGTGGTGTAAACAAGCTTCCTGCTCTGAGCCCTGGCCGGCACCTGCTGTGTGGGACTCCCAGGAACCTGGAATCCCAGAGCGTTCTAGGCCTTGCTGTCTCTCGAGGAATTGGTGGGCCCAGGACCCACCCCCGGCCCTCAAAATAGACTCACATTGTGGGGAGTTTAATAAGTGAGTCTGTGGATGGTTTGAGAACGGAGAATTCTGGATTTGGAGGGGGGGAGACCGAGCAGGACTGTCTGCACGTCTTCTGCACAGCTTCCTTGTAGAACACCTAGTGTGGGGCACACCAGGCCCCTGGGAGACATGGGATCCCTTACACTAGCCTTAGGCACCCACACTGGAAATTCGGAATCTGGCCACGTCATGCTTCTCCCCAGTTCCTCAAGGGCCTGGAACTGCTGGTGTTGGGTGGAGGGGTAACCTGAGCTCCATTTGTTACCAAGGTTCTCTTTTCCTCCCGTAAAATATTTTCAAGCAAATTTGATCTGGTAATTTATTTCAACCAAGAGCATGTGAGTAGAAAGTGATATAAACTAAAATGGAAAATGGGTAAGATGTTCCAATCCTTGGCGGATCATCGCTGAGGACGAGGAGCCTGGCTGCCTCATGTCATCCCCAGGGAGCAGCACAGCTCCTGCGCACATGGGCCCCTGCTCATCGGGGCAGGCAGTACATGGTCTATGCCTTCTTCCCCTCCTCCATGGCTGCCGAACCCTAAGTTTAGCTAGAGGAACCCGTTCGGCCTCCCCTGTGCTTAGATGCGGTCGCAAAGTGAACCTGGCTGTGAGCTGTGCCTACGCGGTGCTCTGGGCAGAAAAGCTTCTTGATGGGAAATGATGGCTGCCTGGATTGTGGATCCCAGGCTGGTACGGTTCCCTTAAATGTCCCTGACAGGATACAGGGCACAGACTGCCCATGTAGATGGGTTTGATATGGGAGGGAAGAAAAGCCTCAGGTGTTCACACCAACCTCATGAGATGTTCTGTTATATGCAGCTGAACTTGGTCCTAAATGGTGCATCTTGTCAGAACCCAGGGCTTGGCCCAGGCCGGTCACTCTGAGTGGCGTGCGGCTGAGCAGCAGCTCAGGAAAGGTTCAGGCAGTCGTAGGAGTGGTAGCCCAGGAACCTGGGGGACCCCCTGCTGAGCTTCATTGCTGAGTGTGACCCTGAGAGGACGCACACCCCGTGAGACTCGGCCCCATCATGTCTGATGTGAGTCGCAACCTCTGGGTGGCCCCAGCTCCCATGCCATGGGTGAGGTTGGCCTCACGCTGCCTCCTCCATCCCAACCTGGGGGAGAAAGGCACCATGAGCTCCAGCTTTCTGCCTGTTCGGTGGGAACAGGGGGTGTGAGGTCCACTTGCTGCATTAAAGTTTGATATGAGTTGAGAGAACCTGAAGAATCAGCTCCATCACCCTGGAGACCAGCAGCAGCCCAGCCAGTGGGAACTGAGACGGGCCTGGTGTGGAGCTGCTGGGGTTCTGGACATCAGCCATGCTGGGACCGAGGGGCTCCACAGACGTCAGCCTGAGACCCGCTGTTGGCTCAGAGCTTGTCAGTCGGGACCAAGCCTGTCCCCTCACTGGGGCAGCGAGAGCCTGACACGTGCCCAGAGGCAGCCCCTGCTACCCTCCCGGCATGGCAGCGGCCGGGCGAGTGGTGCAGGGCACACAGTGGTGCACGCAGGGCTTCCGGAGTCTGGGCTGCAGAGGCGCCGGGGCGCTGGCTGCCCAACTGTATCCATGGGCTCACTGCAGGGTGCGGCCACCATTCAGGAGAAGCGTTCCTGTGCACGACCTGCCTGCAGTGGCAGCCTGCGGGCAGGAGCCCCGCCCACTTCAGCCCTGGCTTACCAGAGCCTTCGAGCGTCCTGAGGAAGGTGTCGTTTCTGCCAGGTGGGGCCCCCTTTGCTCCCGGCAAGCTCAGTTGCTTCATTGACTGGTGGGAGCATTGTCTTACCTGTAAAGCCAGGAACTGTTACCCATCTCATGGCGGCGGCCAAGTTGGATGGGATGAGAGAGGGCTCCGTAAACATCCATGTGCACATGCAACATGGTGATCATGATCCGTGACATGATGGTAATTCAGACAGTGACGGGCACGGGCTGGCGGCGGTGCCCTCGGGGCGGTGACTGACTGGTGCCCGTCCCCTGCGTTCTGGCCCCAAAACTGTGGGGGAATAGTCATCCCACAGCGCTCAGAACATCACCCAGGGGAGGGCAAAGGGGCACTTCTCCATGGTTGATTCTAGACTTTGTATTTTTGGAATATGAAGGGCCTGAGACATTTCATAATGACACCAGATGTTCTCTCCATGTCTCTAAAGGAGAAATGGACTGCTCTCGGTATTCCAGAGGGGTTTCTTACCTCTTGAACTTCCTAGGATGCAAACGTACATCACCCCTTGGCAAGTTTCAGAAGACTTCTTTCTGTGGCTCCCACCTCTGCTTTGCTTCCTAGAATACTGGCAGCTCCATCCTCTTCACCTGGCCGGACGCAGACCCAGCCCTTTCTTCTGACAGAGGCGCTGTGAATCTCACTTCCTGGTGTGCGGCTCACACCCCCCTTATCCCACCTTTTAATAGTGTTTCTTGAAGCCCAGAAGCTTCCACTTGATTTGATCTTCTCTCACCAACATTTTCCTTTGCAGTTTGTGTTGCTTGAGGAAAGGATTTGAGGAAACCCTTTTCTGCCCTGAGTTCAGAGATGCTCAGATGTTTTCTTCAAAACATTCACGGATTTCTTTCTGCTTAGGCTTTGATCTGTGCAGGGTTCATTTTTAGGTGTTGTGGAAAGCCAGGGTCCAGTTCCATCTCCTGGCCCTCCCTCCCCTCCCCACCACCCCGCTGTGTCCTCACTGCCATCCTGTCTCCATGAGCGCAGGGGCCTCTCAGGAGCTTCTCGGGGGCCTCAGCCCCACGTTGCTGTCCTTCCTGCACGCTCTCCTGCTCCGCGGCAGGGTTCTGCGCTGCACAGCGCGTTGCGACATCAGCAAGCGGCTCCTTCCACGTGGCGCTCCTCCACACTGCCCGCCTGGGCTGTTCTTGGCCCTGTGTGGCGGGAACATGTGGGTTAGACTGCATGTGTTTCTCCAGGGAAGAGAGGGCGGGTCATTCTGCGCACGTGCTCTGGGTGGTGTGGGGAGGACAGCAAGGCCATTGAGTATCTGCTGTGCATGTTTTCCCACAGCTGGCTAAGGGTGCTTGCATATTCATTACATTCATCTGTGTACCTCTTTCTAGATATTATAAAACAGTCCATTTGAAAAAGTCGCTCTCTGTCCGTCGTGGACAAAGGTGAGGTTGGGGCCGCGTCCCTGTGACCTTGTCCTCACCTCTCCATTTGTCCGTCTTTACACCAAGTGCACACCCTGGAAGAGACGGCAGGTGTCACCAGGTGGATCCCGACCCCTCTGTAGGATGGGCTAGAAAACCAGTGTCCAGGGCTCTGGTGCATCTTCCCACAGGCCAGAATAAGAAAAACACCTCCAAAATAATGAAAGAGACAAAGCCGTCACGGTGCACGGACCCTGCACCTGAGGCTCGCAGTGTTCCGCGGGAGCAGAACGCCACAAAGGCTCGCGTCCCACTGTCTCGTCAGATGCAGGCAGCACTCAGCTCACCCCTGCGGAGCCGCTGACCTGCGCCAGGTGCGTTGCCAGGAACATGGACCAACTTAGGATGTGAACAAGCCTCTGGTACTAGAAGTAGACGAGTAATAACGCTTCTTCATTTCCAGACGTGCCCTCATCACCACCCTGGGCTCGTCTGTGGAAGACCTTCTCTTTCTGGGGCATTGCTTCAGGACCCCAGGCCTGTGGCGTTGGCTTCCGTCCCTGCGTCAGCCTCACCCTCTCCTCCTGGCCCTCACGTGCAGTCTCCTTGGTGGCTTTGGGTCATTTCTCTGCCACAGACGTCCCATTTCTTCCTGGAATTACAGCTCCAGTGTTCTTTCTTCTCCCCACTGTCCTCCATCTCCCACATGCCGCTGGCCTTGCTCAGTGGGCCCGGGGCTTCAGCCACCTGGAGGGTGCAGGCTGGGGCTGGGGCCTGGACAGTGTGTACAGGGTGGCAGGAATGTGTCCTTCAGAGAGTGCATGGCTGTCTCACCATCCACCAAGGCCAATGTGGGGGCCTGCGTTCCACACCCACAGTGTGCAGGGGCCTGCACTGTACCCTCTATGTTCAGAGGGCTGCGTTCTACACCCACAGTGTGCAGGGTCCTGTGTTCCACACGCACCACATGGAGGGGCCTGCGTTCCACACCCACAATGTGCAGGGGCCTGCTCTGTACCTGTATGTTCAGAGGGCTGCATTACACACCCACAGTGTACAGGGACCTGCGTTCCACACGTACCATGTGCAGGGCCTGCGCCGCACCCTCCTCCGTGCAGGGGTCAGCGTCCTTCCTCTGCACCTTTCATTCAGCTTTCCCCTCCGTGGAAGAGCTCCAGAGCCTGCAGAGGGTGGCTGTGGAGACGGCACCACATCGAAAGGACCCCGAATGTGGAGCCTGTTATGCGACGTTGTCTGGAAGGAATGCTACCATAGCCCCTCCCTCTTCCTCCTCCACTTTATACCAGGAAGTTCACATCCTGGCCATGAAGCCCTGCTCCAGGAATAATCAGCACGGAGCAGAGATTTCCTTTGAAACTACATGTATGAAACACAGAAACGTATGTATCATTATACTGTGTGGCACGCTGGAAAGAAAGCAAGAGAGTTCCCTACGTCAGTGTGTGTTCCCGAGTTTTTCCGACACCTGCACTCCGTGGGTGGCTCCCTGCCTTCTGAGTTTCTCTGCACCCGTCGGTCCCTCGCCTTCCCCCAGGGAATCTGACAGTCAGTGGCAAGGGAAGCTGGGTCTGGAAGGAGGGACCTCTTGGCTTCTCCAGGGAGGCTCAGAGGCACAGTCCCTTGCTGGGGAGCTCCAAGTGCAGGAAGGCAGGGAACGCACAGCCAGGCCACGGACATGGGCTGAAACTGGTCCATAAACCCCCACGCCGGCCCCGCACCACAATTAACTCATTAATGCTAGAAGCCACCACGGCATTGTTTTCTTGTGATTATAGGCACCTCAGACACTTGCTTTTCAAGACATTAATTGCATGATTAGTTTTATGATTTCTTCTGATTACCAATTAGGTTACCTTTTTGTGTATTTCATACATACCATTAGACTTTACAGTTCAGCGTTTGTAATTTCTCACCTGGCAGGGGTTCTCACACGTTTGAAGGCTACATTATCCACTCCATAAACGCAGAGAGTTTAATTTTCTGTGTAAAGTATTGGTGTGGACTTTAGAAGATGATGTCTCGGATATTATGCTATCAGGAGTGACATTTAATTTTACGGGGAAAAAGTCTTGTTTTTCCCTGTCATAACGATGTCCACAGAGCATGGCTTTAGCCGAGACCCGCCGGCTCTGTGTCTGCGGTGTGGACGGGGCTGTCACACCCCTTCTCTGAGGAAGCTATTCCCAATCACTCCACCTTTACTCTGACTTGTTAATACCTTTAATTTACTTGTGCCTTGCCTCTCTCCCAAGAATATTCAGAAAGCGTTTGGTGCTGTTGGGTTTCCTGTGCAGAGGTCCTTGGGGGATCCATGCCCTTGGATCTGAAAACACAGGTCTGCGTGAGCACGGTGGCAGGAACAAGGGTGCAGGACTCTCTTAAACGGGCTCTCGTGAGGTCGGATAAGAAAGTAAACGGGCCAGTCTCCTGCATCTGCACACGAAGCGGCATTCCAGCCCCTTTTGTACCATTTGCTCTTTAAATCTCCCCTCCCCCCGGGAGAATAAGAGCAAATAGATCTGTAATCAAGAGACGGTCAGGTGGCAGAGGCAGCTGATTGGAGCGCACTGAAATGACCCCATAAAGCAGGAATGTGCAGAGAGGCCTGCTTCGACCCTGATTCAGCAGCAGCGATTCACAGCCCCACGCACAAAGGGGCCGGCGAATAATGCCGTTTCTCATGTTGTGTATGGGTTGGAGACCCTCGTGCTGCTTAAATGGATGTACGGTTCCAGTGCTCTGACGGCCAGGCCTCCCCGAAGGGGAAGACACTGGGAGGTCTGAGATACTTTTAATTGGATGTGGCTGTAGAAAGTTCCAATTTCGATGTTGATCCTTAAAGTATTAGCCTGACAAAGCTTTGCATTATGGAGGAGAGATAGGCAGAGGAGGGAGAAAAGAAAGAAGCAGTTCCCGGGAACCATACACTGTCCTGGGGGTCCCTGCGGGCTGCAGACCTGCAGGCAGAAAAGCCCAGAATTGAGAGTGTTCTTGTGATAACCAGAGATGTCTCCAGCACCCCAAATGCTGCAATTTTTTCAAAGATTGTAGAAAAAATAGTAGGATTTCTCGAGCAACCTTTATTTACTCCCAGCTTTGCGTCTCTTTCCACAATGGCCTTCCTCATTGTCCTGTGTGCTCCTGAATAATGCATGAGCTGCAGAGTCCGCCAGGCCGGGAGCACAAAGGCCCGTGCGGGGCCCTTCCAGGCGGGTACCCCTGAGCAGCCTTGGGTAATTGCTGGCCCTTAATGGGCAGATTCCCTGCCTCAGATACATTTCTGAGTATTTTTAAAACTAATTTAGGGTTCCTGTGGGGGAGCTTTTCAAAATCATCACCTGTGGGGTGGGGTGGGATGGGGAGGGATCCTTCACTCAAGTTTCACTTGAAGCTGCACACAATACGATAAGTTTAAAAACTATCAGGGAAAGGAAGGCCGACCTGTTAGAGAGCATTTTCGCTTCCCACAATGTGGGTTCTGCACTTTAGATAGTGTTCGGTTCACGGTTTTGGCTGATCAGTGACATTCAGCCAGTGATGGGGAGCGTGTGGGGAGTGAAGGCAGTGAAGTCACTTCTAGGACCCACAGCCGGTTCCAAAAACAGCCTAAATTAGCGTAAAGCTCCCCTTTCTGCCATCCTGGCCAGCACATGAGCTGTTGCTGCAGAAGGACTTTCACAGAAC
The DNA here is from genome assembly GCA_963573645.1 of Pithecia hirsuta. Classification (NCBI taxonomy): domain Eukaryota; kingdom Metazoa; phylum Chordata; class Mammalia; order Primates; family Pitheciidae; genus Pithecia; species Pithecia hirsuta. Next base: position 24,895 of record CAUYLZ010116253.1, read on the forward strand.
TTAAAGGAAATGACACAGCTCTGCGACCGCCTCTGCCGTGTGCTGGGAGCAGGTGCAGGTGGACATGGGTGGCACCTCCAGCAGAAGGCTCTGCGTGCAGAGCTCCCAGGACAGGCAGCGGCTGCATGAATTGCACTTCGCCCAGCAGACTGGATGTTGAGAGAGGAGGAGGGGGCAGGTGGGCGAGGCCGTGTGGAATGTGTGTGGCTGTGGCCGAGTGAGCTGTGTGGCCGTGTGGAGTGCATGTGACTGTGTGACCATATATGGCTGTGTGGCCATGTGGGAGTGTGTTTCACTGTGTGGCCATGTGGACTGTGCAGCCGTGTGTGACTGTATGGTTGCGTGGAATATGTGTGACTGTGTAGCCATGTGTGGCTGTGTGGTCGTGTGGCCATGTGGACTGTGTAGCCGTGTGCGACTGTGCGGCTGATGTGGAATATGTGTGACTGTGCAGCCATGTGTGGCTATGTGGTCATGTGGAGTGTGTGTGGCCATGTGGACTGTGTAGCCGTGTGCAACTGTGCGGTTGATGTGGAATATGTGTGACTGTGCAGCCATGTGTGGCTGTGTGGTCATGTGGAGTGTGTGTGACACACAGTCACAGTCACACACACTCCACACAGTTACACAGTCACACACAGACACACACACACTCCCATGCAGCCACGCAGTCACATGCTCACACAGCTACAGTCACACACACTCCTCACGGCCACAGTCACACTCTCACACGGCCACACAGTCACACATACTCCCACACAGCCACTACACATGTACTCACACACAGCCACAGTCACACATTCACACATGGTCGCACAGACATGTACTCCCACATGGCCACACAGTCACACACACTCCCACACGGCCACATAGTCACACACGCTCCCACACGGCCACATGGACATGTACTCACACACAGACACAGTCACTCACACATTCACACATAATCACACAGACATGCACTCACAGTCTCACACAGACAGACACAAACGCTCAGTCATGCAGATGTGCACTAATACACAGACACAATCACTCACACATTCACACACGGTCACATAGACAGGCACAGTCACACACACAGCCAACAGACATGCATACAGTTGCACACATACACTCACAGAGACACAGTCACACACTGAGTCACACTGACATATGTATATACAGTCACAAACACACATACGCACACTCATACACACAGCCACACACACAGAAACACTCATACACATCACACACACATGCATACATAGTCACACACACCACATATGCATGTTCATACATCGTCACACAAATAGACATACACAGAGACACACACATGCTACCACACACAGCCACACAAACATGCATATGGACCCACACAGTCATATACACACATACACACTCACACCAGGCACACACACACTTACACAGTCACACAGATGTACAGTACACAAATGGCCACACAGACACATACATAGTACACACACACACAGTCACACACATGTACTGAGAGTCACACAGTCACACACACACATGCACCCACACACACACCTGACAGTCACAATCACACACACATTGTTACACATATAATCACATATATACACAGTCACACGGACACACACCCCCACTGTCACATATATATACACTCTCACAGCCACACAACCATGTACATAAAGACACACTCATAAGGCCACACACACAGAGAAGCATGTGCACACACACTCGCACAGTCATGCACAGAAACACGCATACACACACAGGCACTCAAACACAGTCACACAAACAGTCACAGGGACACACACCACAAACACACACAGTCATACACACTCAGATACAGCCACATGGTGACACAATGACAGTAATGTACATGCACTCACACAGTCATGCAAATACACTCAGACACACTCAGATACTCAGATCCACAGATACACGCTCCAGTCAACTCACATAGTCAGTCACCAATTAAGTAAAGGACAATTAGGTGCTAATCTGTCTTGTGCCAAATATAAGTCTTTGGCTTTTAGAGGATGGACTCAGAGGCAACTTCACGAAGACATGAACACGGTAGCGCCCTTGGGAAGATGAGAGGGATTTGAACAGCCACAGCAGGGTGGAGCGTTCTCCTGTGCCATCCAGTCGGCAAGCGTTGGACTCTGCTGAGCCACTTGCCTGTTCTGTGCTGGGCAGCAGCACTGTGAGACACGCAGGAGCTATCCCTGAGTCCAAGGCTCTGGGTCTAACATGTGAGACAGATGTGCCAGCAGCAGCAAGGAGGGTCATGGAGCGAGGGAGGACGTGTGCCCCGCTCCATGGGGGCTGGATGGCCGTGTCCTTGCGGATGGCAGGAGTGCAAAGGACTCAGGCACAGAGCAAGAGGGCATGACCCAGCAGAGGCCACCAGGCACAGGGTGTTCCTGGGTACGTGTGCAGGGGGGGTCGACCCCCATAGAGCATGGCACCTGGCCCTGGCTCCCCATCGTGCCCCTTCCCAGCCATCTTAGATGACCCTGCATCCCAACAACCTCCTCCCTCCACTGACTCTTCCATTAGACACTGCATCCCCCATGGGCATTAATTATGTCCTAGCCATCCTTAAACCCCAGAGCCTGTGCCATGCCACACAATGGGTGAGATCTCCTCCGGCTGGGTGGATGGACAGAGGCACACATGGAAGGGTAGAAGTGCGGGTGAGTGGGCAGGTGGGTGGATGAGTGGATGGATGGATGAGTAAGAGGGTGGTTTAGTGGGGGAATGGATGCATGGATGGATGGATGGATGGATGGACACACAGTTGTAGATTTGGTGACACCATTTGGAAGTCTCCGGAGCAATAAAAACGGTCCAGGCCAGGACATTGTCATGACACAGCCACAGGCCTTCTCTGTTATCTGTCAGGAAATCATATTTGTGTTAAAATACTTATTTTGTGTTTATTGAACACTTAGTGTGGAAAAATTAGAAAATGCTCACTATTTGGTATTCTTTTAGAATAGACACGTGCGTGTGTGTGTCTTTATTCTGCTTTTCCGTTTGCATGTGTGCCTTATCAAATTGTCTTTAAAATACGCTTCTGAGGAACACTTGGGTCTTTATGTGGTTCTGCTGTAAGTTGTTCAACCCAGGTGCTATTGTTGAACCTTTTGCTTGCTTCTAGAATTTCATTATTATAAGTCTTGCTGCAATTAATATCCTTATGCATAAATTTGATCGGTGTGGCTTACTATTTCTCTAGGATACATTCCTAGAAATCTAACTACTATGCCAAAAGGTGCAAGCTCTTTTAGATATCTCAATTCTTCTTATCCAGTTGAACCAATATCTCTCCAACAAATACAAGAACATCTGCCAGACCCAGTGAACCCGCCGAGTCCGCTCGGTGACACTGAGGGTTAGTACTTCGCTTAAGTCCGTGCAATTCTTTAAGGCAAATGATAGCGTCTTATCATTGGTTTAATGTGTAGTTTTTGATTTATTGTAGATTTAAATATTTTATCATGCTTGATCACGGTTGTGCTTCCTGGGATAATCTGTTCGTGAATTTTCCTACAGGAGTGTGAATTTTCTTACAGAGACTCATGAGTGCCCTTTGTATTTGTTTTTGTCTCTCGCTTTGGGCAAATGTTCTGCCAGCCTCGTCTGCATCTAAGGTTGCTCGTTACACCCTCTGAAGCTCAGAAAAGTTGAGCTCTGGCGTATCCAAATGCACAGACGTTTCCTTTAAGATTTCGTCAGTCGCTCTCTTGTTTACAAAGTCCTTGCTCATCCTCTGGTCAGTGAAATCGAAATTTTTCTTTTGTTGTTTTTATGGTTCCATTTACTGTTTTAACTTATCTTGGTCATTTTTGGTTACTGTGTTGTGAAGTGAGGGATACACTCAGGCCTTCCCCCAGGTAAACTCTCATTTCTTGAATAAGCCACATTTCCCAAGCATTTGCAGTGCTCCCTTTGGCTGCGTGGTTACCTTTGCCCCACACCCTGCGAGCGTCCTTCGTCCTTCGGTTTGCGGGAGTGCCCTGAGAGCTGAGGCGCTGCTGGAAATCCCTGTTCCCGCTGTGCTGCAAATCCTTCTGGCTTCCCCTTGCAAAGCCTCCGTCACCCTCAGGACGAATCTCTTTCCTGTGCCGTGCTTCTCCAAAATCCCCTTTCGGTATCTTTTGTGCTTTACTCATTATTCTAGAAGAGCCTCTTCGCAGGTTCCGTTGTGAGGCTGTGATCAGTCCTGCTCCGTCGCCTCCATGTGAATTTTAACTCTGCTATTGTCGTTTTAATTTCCTCACGGTTCTTTCTCATCTCTCCCAGTTCCGGTTCCTTGCCTTCATCACTTGATAACGATTTTGTTTTTATGACACTCTGTTTTTCCCATGGCGTTGTGTGTTTCTGCTCCTGTTTCTAGAGAGGCTGTGTGTCTTGCATCTTCTTTGGAAAGGGCAGCAAAGTTGTCTTCCAGCCACCTCAGGAACTCCTCCTGGAAGGTCTGCTTGTCCTAGGGGGCGCAGGACGCCGTGGCCTCTCACTGAAGCCACATTTCCAGCTGTCCCTGCTTGCTGCCTTTTGTCTTCCCCCTTCACTCACCCTCAAAGGAAGAGAAGAGAAATCCATCCAGCCTCTTTTCCTGACAAAAGACAGGAAGTAGCTCATCACTGCCTCGGCTCCATTCACCACCCACGGCTTGCTAGATGCATTCTTTCCCAGGCATACGGCTCAGGGAATCGGGGACAGGTCAATGTTCACATTTGCAAGGAAAATTCCTGATTTTGCCAAGGCAAACATTGAAAGCTGGGTCCGGTGCTCTTATTGACAACACATCTGGGGTCATGACAACAAGCCCTGTGGCCTCACATGCCTCTGTCCTCCTAAGGTGGGTCCACCTGGGGTCCTCCCTGCAGGCCGGCTTCAGGCTCACTGGAGGGTAGACCCGCAGCCCGTGACTTCCCCTCTGGGAGCTGCGCATTCTTCGCACACACGGCACACCCATGTTTCCATCTGGAGCCTCCCGCTTGCCCTAATTTCCCTGTGGGAGCAGCTGTGCAGGGTGCCTCTGGTAGCCAGCGGGTGGACTGACCGATCAATCAATAGACTGATCACAGTGGGTGCTGCTGGCTTGCTGACTGGTGAGTGGAAAGTCCTGCAGTGTTTTGAAGGACGTTGGCAGAGGAGAAGTCCACCAGCTCCTCCTTTTGGCACCAGGTTGGAGAGAGTTTGGGGCTACAGGGTTGGTTTCCGGATTCAGTGTGCCTCACCTCAGTGAAGAGTGGGGAACAACGGCCCCAACTGCCCATGTCCTGCCCAATTTGACTCAGAAAGCCACAATACTGATTTATAGAAGGGAGTGACTTGTTACTCCTAAAACTTCCATGGATGAGAGTTGTGACCGGAAGAAATGCAACATATTGAAATTTATCTGGAAGGAAATCCAAGCAGTGGATAAGATCATTGCACTCACGGCTGCATCTCCACACCCTTCCCCAGTTCCCAAAGCCCAGGAGTGCTGCTCTCCGAACCACAGGCCATCGAGTTTACGATCTTCTCAGGTGGACGCCGGCCACGTCTCGCTCCTCCTGGAGAATCCCGTCGTGTTTCTCTGACCAGCTGGCCATTCTCTCCATTGAGTAAATTGCTTTGGTAACTTTTCCCGCTGTTTCCATTCTGCTCACAAATCCAGTCACTCTCTGCTGTTGTTTGTGCTACTAGAAGGAAGAGAACTGCTCCATGTACTGAAATATCTTGGGCCAAGCCTTCCAGTGACTCAAGCTCTCCATTCAGCCTTAGCATCCACCACAGATTCCCACATGAACATGTGTTTGGAAACTGTGACAGACTGTGCGTTTCCTTCCTTCTCACCCTCACCTCCCCCGCGCGTGCAGCTCCTCCGTGTTTCTGTTTCTTTTCTCCTTTTTAACAGCAATGTTTGTGGCATCTAGAAGCAGGGCAATAAGCCTGTGGTTTGAAGGCAGCTTCCGCATGGCGGTCAGTCGGGTGAAGTGTGGGTGAAACGAGAATCCTGCCTTTCTCTTTGAACTCAACAGAATCGCTATGCTCTTAACTTCCACCTTCTCCTCAAATCTATATTTAAAATACAAACAAAAGTATTCTGTCTCCAGTTTACAAAATGCAGCCGTCCTGAACAGATGACGTGGCTTAGTGCTACCCGTCGCAGTGTGTGAAACGCAGCCACAGCACACGGTAATTTGCAAAACACAGCCGCCTCTGATGGGGCTGAAATATTCCTTCTGTTTATGAAACAGCCTGAGATGCAGCATCCAGCCCAGTGCCAGTTACACCAGCAGCGCGGCTTAACGCAGAGCCCAAGCCTGAGGCCGAGTCCGGCTGAGCCGCTGCTGCAGCCTCGGTGCCGCCTTTCCCGCCCTCCATGCTTTCGGGTGCTGCAGAGAAGAATTCACCACGTGGTGTGCGGGTGCCTCTGCCCTGGAGAATTCACGGAGGTGCCAGGTGCTCCCGGAGGACCCCTCAGCATCCTTGGCACCCCACCCAGCGTGGGCAGCAGCCCGGCTGTCACTCCTCGAGCAGATGAAGCAGATGCAGGGCAAACTTCTTTCCACTTTCCAACAGCTCACTGCTCTCTGGGGCTCAGTAACTGCCCTCCCCCAGCTTAAGGACAGCTATGAACTAAACCCTGGAATGTCCATGCATTTCATGGCCTAGGGTTCCATTCATAGGGTGTCCCGTGAGGGTCTGCCATGGCCAGGCCTGTCACAGGACTGGGCTGTGCTGGTATGAGGGGGACCCAGCACCTGGGGGAGGGGCTGCAGCGGTACCTTCCGTGTGTGCTTCTCAAAGCAGGGAGGAGCCCAGTGCTGAACACCTGCGTAGACTTACAGTAAGGGGGGACGTCTCCCTGCTCATTCTGATGGGTGGAGATCTCTCCGAAATGCTCGCTGCAGACTCTCCCAGCCACCCCTCTGCTCCTCCTCTTCCCTGCCTCACCTGCTCAGTTCTGCAGGGTGAGAGGGGTCTGGACAGGACTGGGGAGGGCAGCCAGTCTCCCAGCCCCCAGCCCCAGCCCCAGGGCAACTCCAAACGCACCCAGCCCTTCTCCTGCTCTTCCTTGGAAACAGAACCCGCAGGCAGTTAAGATGTTTTGGGAAGAAATAACAGAAAATCTCCATGAGGGAATGAGAGAAGACTTGGACCACAGGATATTTACGGCTGCACAAGGCAGGACACTGGGAGGAGGACTGGCCACAGTGCTGGGGAAGGCCGCAGGTCACTGAGGAAGGCTGCGGGTCACCGAGGAAGGCTGCGGGTCGCCGGGGAAGGCTCGGGGTGGCTGGGGAAGGCCAAGGGTCGCTGGGTACAGGGAAGGCTTTAGGTTGTGGGGAAGGCTGTGGGTTGCTGGGGAAGGCCGCAGGTCACCAAGAAAGGCTGCGGGTCGCCAGGGAAGGCTCAGGGTCACTGGGTACAGAGAAGGCTGCAGATCTCGGGGAAGGCCGTGCATCACCGGGGAAGGCCGTGCATCACCGAGGAAGGCTGCAGGTCGCGGGGAAGGCCGTGGGTCACCGAGGAAGGCTGCAGGTCGTGGGGAAGGCCGTGGGTCACCGAGGAAGGCTGCAGGTTGTGGGTCACTGAGGAAGGCTGCAGGTCTCGGGGAAGGCTGAGGGTCGCTGGGTACAGGGAAGGCTGCAGGTAACCGGGGAAGGCCATGGGTTTCAGGGGAAGGCCATAGGTCACTGGGTAAAGCCTGCACCATGGGGGCTCCTGTCCTTGGACTGCCTGGCACCCCTCACAAGATGCTGCAGCACCCGAGCAGCTCCTCCCACAGCTGAGCTCATGGCAAAGGAGTCCCTCTTCCTGTGCTTCTCCCTTCATGCCACAATTTTATTTTGCAAATTCCAAACTCAAACAAGCTGGAAGAAGAGTAAAATGAGCACCCACACCCTCTTCATCCAGAGTCCCCACTGCGAGCTCTGAGTCATGCCATCATTCACTGTGCGTCTGGATGGACGTGGCGAAGGTGGCTGCAGGCATCACAGAACTTCTCCCTGGGGGGCAGAAAAGGGCGAGTCTGCGTCATTCCCCGGAGGGCAGCCTGGATGTGATGATACCACTTCGCACACAGTTCGGGGCCAGATTTCCCCATTGTCCCAATAGCTAGCTTTTTATTTTTAATCCAGATTCCAATCAAGGGTGAATGCTGCGTTTTGTTGTGACATCTCATAGATTTTCTTTGTTCTAGAATACTTCTACCTTGACATTTAAATTTTGGTCTTTTCTAGCATTGCAGTTTTTAGAGAAACCAGGCTATTGTCCTGGGATAGCCCGTGGTCTGGGCTTGCTGGATCCCCACTGCGAGATTCAGATGCAGGTTTTCAGCACATGCTGCTTGGTGATGTGTGTGCCTCCCGCCACCACTGCAGCAGCGAGAGCATGGTCAGCCCCTCCCCGCTCGGCCAGCCCCTCCCACCCAGTCAGCCCCTCCCCGCTCAGCCAGCCCCTCCCACTCAGCCAGCCCCTCCCCACTCGGTCAGCCCCTCCCCGCTGGGGCAGCCCCTCCCTGGTCAGCCCTTCCCACTCGGCCAGCCCCTCCCCACTGGGGCAGCCCCTCCCACTCAGTCAACCCCTCCCTGCTCGGTCAGCCCCTCCCCGCTGGGGCAGCCCCTCCCCACTCGGTCAGCCCCTCCCACTCACTCAGCCCCTCCCACTCAGCCAGCCCCTCCCCACTGGGCCAGCCCCTCCCCCTCGGTCAGCCCCTCCCACTCGGCCAGCCCCTCCCCACTGGGGCAGCGCCAAGTGTAGTGGCTTTGGTAAAAGTGGTGTCTGCCACATCACTCCATCGTGAAGGTGAATTCTTTCCTCGGTAATGCATCAGTGATTTATGCGGTGATACTTCAAGAATGTAGGGATATCTTGTTCCCAGCAGCCTTTTAGGGTGTGCCTCTTTTTAAGGGCTGAGTGGGGAAGCAGGGTGGGATGGGTGCCGCTGAGCTCTGAGGACAGGGACTGAGGACCCCTGACGCCCCTGTGGTGCTCAGCTGCCAGTGAGCAGGCGCAGACAAGCCAGCCCTCCTTTCCTCCAGGGTTGGCACTTCCCATGGGAGTAAGAGCAAGAAGGTAGGAGGTCAAGGACACCATCCAGAGAGGGCAGCGGGAGGGACGATGGGGCAGGAGCGGGTGGTAACACGGAGAGAGGACGCTGCAGGCCGGGGTTCTGGTGACCAGGACACGATGTCTTTGGAGGAACGGACAGATGATGCTGTTGGAAGCACGGCCCACAGGCGGGTGGCGTGGCCACTGCAGAGGTGGAGTGCCAGCTGTGGTCGTGGCCAAGGGCTGGTGGGGAGGGTGGGCCACTACCACGGGGCAGAGGAGGCATCACCATCACGAGAGTCCGGGCAGAACAGGATTTGCCCCAGGACAAACGTGTTGCCCCAAAGTCAGTGTCTGCACCACATGCTTGAGGGCTTTTCCCGGTGACATTCAGTGCGGCCTCTCTCTGGCTCTGCCAACGGGGTGGGGCTGGTGGGCCACACAGGCTCTCAGCAGGTGGGTGCGCGGCCGTGCTCCGTCCTTCCATCAGAGAGACACTCAGCTCACAGTGTGGCGTCTTCCGCCTTTGTGAGGCGTCTTCAGCAACATCCTCACCCTCAGCTTTTCTGTGTCAGTCTTGCTGGAGCCTCTAGAAAGCAGAGGCTTTCATGCCATTCAGCATCACCCACCCTTTAGTGACAGCCTCATCCACAGACTTCCAAACTGACCTAATCCCACGTGTGGCCTGCGGTGCACACGGACCCGCATCTGTGGCCTCAAGGTCACGGTGGCCCCACGAGGAGAGCCCCCAGCTGAGTACGTGTTTAGTGTTCGTCATTTTTAAAGACTTTAGTTACCAGTGGAGCTTTTGACTCAGTGGCAAAGCCTCATCTCTTCTGCGCCACCATGTCCAGATAGCACCTGCCTCAACAGTCACAATGAAGACGGGACCCTGGCGATTTTGTTTTTGACTTTGAATAGCTCCTCAGTGTAGAAGAGAGTTTATTATGGACTCTTCAAAATACATTTCTAAGGAAACAAATTTAGTTGTCCTTATTAAAAATGTATTGCATATTTCAGAACCAAAGCTGCGGCTGATGAGCCTCCCGTGCTTGGCTGGCATTGCAGGCGTGCCCAGGAAGGCAGCGCTCCGAGTGCATTTGAAATTAAATTGTGTTTGGTTTTAAGATGGGGCTGTAATCAGTTTCCCTTAGAAAATTATAAAAACCATAATGCATAAAGAAATACGGCTGGGGAAAACAGTGACACCATCTTTGTTACTAGATTGGTGACTCCAAATGGCTTGCTCTTGGAGATCGTTTCTATAGGGGGTTACACAAATAAAGCTGAGTGGCGTCATTAAAATTCTCTGCGCTGGACATTTTTAGCCAAAATGGGCATTTTGGGGGGTCAGCGACACAGACAGACCCTGCCTTCCTTGTCAGCTGTTTGGCATGAAGTTGGGACTTTGCCATAGATTTAAGTTTGCCTGGTTTTGGTTGATGTCTCATTAACAGATGCCTGATTTGATCGCTTGTTTCTGCAGTGACCAGGATGTCTATCGGGGTCTTGCTGTGAACTGTTGTCACCTCGCCAGACTCTTTCTTCACCCTGTTCTCCTGGTGCTGAGGACACGGATGGCGTTGGGGAGGGCAGTGGCCGTGGGGGCACGGCTGTGGGGGGCGTGGCTGTGGGGGCGTGGCTGTGGGGGGGCGCCGTGGTGGGGGGCGTGGCTGTGGGGGGAGTCACAGCTGTGGGGGCGTGGCTGTGGGGGCGTGGCTGTGGGGGGTCACAGCTGTGGGGCTTGGCTGTGGGGGCGTGGCTGTGGGGCGCCACTGTGGGGGGCGTGGCTGTGGGGGTCACAGCTGTGGGGCTTGGCTGTGGGGGCGTGGCTGTGGGGCGCCACTGTGGGGGGCGTGGCTGTGGGGGTCATAGCTGTGGTTGCCAAGGGCCTGCAGAGGTGGGGGCATGTCTTGTTCCCATCGCTGCTCCGTCCACAGGCTCCGCAGTTGGTTTGGCCTATTCTGCGGTTGCTCCTAAGACACAGATCAGCATCTACAGCCTGTCTACAGCCTGTCTACAGTCTATGGCAGGGGCCTTGGGACAGGCTGGAAAATGAAGGCTGTGGTGACCGTCTGTGTAGAAGGGGCTCAGAGAAGCAGGAGGACCTCGGGCCTCCCATGCTCTCCCTCTGAGTAAGACGTTATGCTGATTTTTGACCCGCAGAGTCAGGCTGGGTCCAGCTCCATCTGAATTTGGGGGAAATTAATGTCAGGAAGGAGGAAAACCAGAACTTACTAAACGTATTTCCACGGTTATGAAGGCAGGCAGGTCCCACCGTAGGGACGCCCAGAGAGCATCCTGTGCTGCCGTCTGAGTGACCCTGCGGGCAGCTGCCTCCCGCAGACCTGTCAGCCCAACTGTGTCCTGGGGCTCCGAGTATTTCCTTTATGTTCATCTGTTCAAGGAAAAAAAATCAAACGGGCAGCTCAGGGAAGGCGCTGAGACTCTGGGGACAGCCCGTGCGACAGTGGCCGTCCCCGCATCAAAGTGTCATGGCCGGCGCGGGCGGGACCAGCAGCTTCAGAGGCCACGTCCACCACCGCACATGTGTCACTCGTGGAGACACCACCAACGGCCCTCCCCCGAGTCCCCCCCTTTCACAGTGACCGGTCCTCAGCCCTCGGGGAACATCTGCAGAGTACACTGGATTCCCCAAAGCGCTGGAGGGTTCCCCTGTGGACGCAGTCCCCACTCCCTGGGCCACTGGGCTTGAAGGACAACTCAGCCTCCATGGGGGAAATAAGTGAATGGAGTGGAAGACATCGCGCCTCACGGGAGGCCTCAGGTCCAGCCCCCACCACCCACACAGCCCGAACCCCTTCTCAGGCCCCTGGACGGTGCCCAGGACATTCCGTCCAGCTTGGCCTCCAGATGGCCACGGGCCCACACTGCTGTGTTGCGTTGCATTTGGTCTCTGGCTTCCTTCATCCATACGTGGGTACCCACCTCTCAGGACTACTGCAGGAATCCAGTGAGATAAGATGAGGGGGCAAGATGAAAACCCAAATGCAGGGTGTTATCGAAAAGCTCTGGAGAATGAAAACTCCAGAGAAGCATCGAGGTCCTTTGATGCTTCGTGAGTTTTAAAATAATATTTGTGGCTGGGCGCGGTGGCTCACGCCTGTAATGCCAACACTTTGGGAGGCCAAGGTGGGCGGATCACGAGGTCAAGAGATCAAGACCATCCTGGCCAACACGGTGAAACCCCGTCTCTACTAAAAAGAAAAAAATTATCCGGGCGTGGTGGCACGCACCTGTGGTCCCAGCTACTCCGGAGGCTGAGGCGGAAGAATCGCTTGAACCCAGGAGGCGGAGATTGCAGTGAGCCGACATTGCGCCACTGCACTCCAGCCTGGTGACAGAGCAAGACTCCATCTCAAAAAAAAAAAAAATATTTGTACAGGGTTAGGGTTAGGTGTTGGATGATATTCAGATACAAAAACTCATAGCCAGCCTGCTTGGTTAGAAAATACAGTAACCTCAGGGTGTCTGGCAGTGTTGTGTTAGGACCAGAGAACTGAGTGTTTTCAGCACGGAAGCATTGTCTTTCATGCAGTGTGTCCGCTGGGGACATGGTCAGAGACGCAGTATGCCTTGAAGGCACTTGGGAGGGCCTGTGTGTGGAGCCGGGTCAGTGCAGACCCCTCTGGTGCCTGTGGATAAGTCGTGCTCCTGCACAGATGGATTTACTGCCCTGTGCAGAGGATATGAGGGTGCCTTTCCTGGTTCCCCATCGCCCATGATCTCACAGGAGGTCTGTGACGTCCTGAAGCCACGTCCTGCCCACCCTCTGGGATGCCCTGGTCCCCACCTTCTGCAATCAAGACTCCCACTTGTTCCTGTGACACCCCCAAGTCCCCGCCAGGCTCCGCTGAGATCACCAGGGCCCTCACCTGTGAACTGGAAAGAGTAATGCCCACCTTGTGGCCTAGTGTAGGGGGGAAATACAGTTTAGCACAGCATGCGTGGAAATGGTGGTCATTGTGATTGAAGTAATCGTGGTTGCAGCGTGCATGTAAATGGTGGTCCTTGTGATTGTGGTAATCACAGTTGCAGCATGTGTGGAAATTGTGGTCCTTGTGATTGTGGTAATCACATTGATGCTGCCATCTTAGCACAGCACATGTGGAAATGGTGCCCCTTGTGATTGGGGTGATCACGGTTGCAGCACACCTGGAAATGGTGGTCATTGTGACGTTTGTGAGGATCCCGGTCATGCTGCCCTTTTTATTTACTGGCACCGTGGTGGCTTGAAGAGAGGGGACTGCTGGACCCCTTATACATGTGGAAGTGGAAGTCACGGGTAAAGGACTTTGTCCTTCTCCAAAGCCTTCACTCAGTGTACAAAAGAGCATCTGTGACTTCTCATGCACCCTAAGCCACAGGCATCCGAAAGCTTCCTGCACTGATGCTACTTTCTGTCTCCTGGAGCCTTTAGGTCCCCAGAACCGTGCCTAGGAGCTCAGCAGAGAAGCTGAGCGGTGGAAGCTGAACGGGGCTGGGACCAGCACAGCTTCCTCCCTTCGGGATCCAGCCAAGTTTCCTCAGATCTGCGGGGAAGGGGCCTGAGGTCTGCCTGTCGAGAGAGACCCCTGTGCAAGCCCCAGGTGTGAATCAGACGTGGAACAAGCGTGAAGAGCGGAGGCCCGGGCGGCACAGCTCACTCGTCCACTTGACATTGGAGCCTTCGTGGCTCAAAGGTGTGATTCATAAATTGACTTGGCATTTTGACACATTTGAGAGGATAATCTGTTCACTGGCAAACACATGTGTATTAGTCAGGATTAGCGTGACTGAGTGTGACAGAAAATCCAAAATAAAAGTGGCTTAAATGAGCTGAAAATGCACTTTGATTTCCTGTGGAAGACATCTGGGGCAGGCGGTCCGGGGACCTTGCAGCCTCCGAGGCCCCAGAAACAAGGTGCTTTGCTCCTGCTCCTCGGCTCTCAGCCTGATCTCCTCTTCACGATCCCACATGGCTGCAGGAACGCCCACCATCAAGGTCGCATTTCAACCAGCAGGAAGCGGGAGGGAGAGGAGCAGCGTGTGTGTCCCACCACGAGACACTTCCTGAGAGCAGCACACACTCTCACTTGCATTGCCGTGGCCAGAACCGAGTCACCTGTCCAGCTGCAAGAAAGGCTGGGAAAGAGAAACTTCATTCGGAGTGGCCATGTGTCCAGCTGCAGACCAGAGGCTCCGAGGAAGCAGAGGAAGACCAGCGGGCCTGGGGTTGCGAAGAATCCTCGTTTGCCCTGAGCCACGCTGCCCTGAGATGGGGCGAGGTCCGCGGGGTCCTTGGGTCACATCGGCTGATTCTGCGGCCCTCAGTTTTCCCAGCATGACTCAGCCCTGCCGTGGGCCCCAGGTGATGCTGGTGACCTGCCGGCTTTGTGGCTTCATTCAGCACGGTTGTCCCCACCACACCATCGCCTGCTCCAGCCAAGGAGCGGGAAACACAGGTCACCCTTCTCTGTGGGGTGCTGCCCTCTGCCCAGGTATTTGGGGCACAAAACTAGGTAGGGAGTCACTGCCATGTAGCACCCATGGTCACACCCAAAGACTCCTCTGCCCGCCCACAGATAGCCAGTGACCCAAGAGCACGCCCATCCTCTAGAACCTCCTGTTGAGCCAGGTCTCACCCCATCTCTCCAGAATGGGGCAGCCTCCGTTCCCTGTTTTGTGGAGGGCTCAGTTGCTAACAGTCCAGAGTTCCTGTCGAGTTCTTCCAGGGACCTGTGTGGCAGCTTTGAGTCAGGAAACAGTCCCTGAGTGTTAGATGCATCTCACACCATGAGTCCCTGAGTGTCAGATGCACCTCACGCCATGCAGGTGCAGAGGATGCAGCCACAGCAGGCACTTGTCCTCGGGAAGCTGCTGCCTGTTGGACAGGAGGGGACACAGGGCAGAGGCCTCCTGTCCCTAACAGCCCAAGACAAACCTGCTAATGAGGGCCCCAGCTGCAAAGGCGAAGGCCTTCCTGTGGTTCTCTGGCAGCGTCGCCATGCTGAGAGCGTTCCCCTGCCCTGGGAGGGGACTTGTGGTCAGCTTCTACCTTCAGAAGGGTCACAGGAGGCTGAGCACAAACCCCACTGATGGACTCGGCTCTGGGGCTGTGCTCTGAACCCAGCTCTCGCCGGGTTCAGGGGGATCGTTACCTATGGCAGAGCAAAAGTGACGAGATGCTTCTGTTCTGTATGAGAGTTTGAAGTCCAGGCCACTTTTGAGCCAGTCCATCTGCTCATCTCTAGAGTAAGGAGGAAAAAGAAAAAATACTTCTGAATTTTCTGTGTCATACCCAGCTGTGGAATGAAGGACTGATTCAACCCCCTCCCTGCTTCACCCTCCAGATTCCTCTTAGAGGCACAGGCTGGTTAGGGTATTTGAATTATTTGAGCAAAATTTTCATGCCTAAGGAAAAGCTTGATGTGATCAAAACCTAAGTCTCAGGATATCAAATCCCCAGATGTTTAAGGTAGACTATATACATGAAGCCTTTGAAAAGTTCAAAGGAATGCTAGCCGGTGAGCGAAAGAAAGTCGGAAAACAACCAGTCTTCACCTGTCATATGAACTTGATGATCTCACCTGTAGTCTTGGATGTCAGGGGCCTCCGAAACACAACTTCCAAACCCAAACATCCCTGGGGGATGAACACCACAGGGATCCTACGAGTCCAATTCTAGTCCATCCATTCTGGATATCTCCACATCAAGAATGCATAATAGATGGAGTCCAGCTGTTTTGTAGCAGAGTGCAGATTAGTGATTCATTGATTGTGATCAGAAGCAGTGCTCATAATCACAGCACAGGTACTGGCAGCTCACTGTCAAGCATGAGGTGTTAATTCTTTGCCTACACCCTGAGCCGGAGGTTAGGAGTGTCTTGATGCTGGTGATAACATAATCTTGCAACCATTAATTAGGATTTCTTGAACTTATTCTACCAATAATTGATTTTGCCAGGCTTTAATATTTTAGGTATTTATATGTTTTAAGGTTTTATTAAATATTTTAGGTGATTATTAACTCTATTTTTTAACAATATGGGTCCTCAGTAGAAGTCTGGATGGACAGATGGATGCTTGTATAGATGGATGGACAGAATGTATGAAGGAAGGATAGATGGATGCATGCATGGATGGATGACGGGTAGCAGGTGAATGGATGAGTGGATAGAAGGATATGAAGAAGGATGGATGCATGTATATCTGTATGGATCATGGGTGGATGGATGAGTGCTGGATAGTGGATGACTGTGGATGAGTGATGGATAGTATACAGATAAATGGATGGATGAGTGGATGGATGACAGATCGTTTGGCTGATGGATGAGAGGAAGGATGGATGCATGCATGATGGTTGATGGGTGGATGGACAGATGGATAGTAGATGGGTAGGAGGATGGATGGATGGATGGATAGGATGATAGACCTATGGGAGGAAGGATGGATGGATGGATGCATGGATGATGGGATATGTGGATAGGGAGACGGATAGTGGATGGGTGGATGGAAGAGTGAATGGATAGATAATAATGTGTAGATGGATGCATGGTGAGTGGATGAGTAGATGAATGGATGGATGCGTGGGTAGATGGATGATAGTGGATGAGTGGATGGATGAGTGTATTACAGATGGATGATGGATAGTATAGATGGATGAGTGGTTAGATGGATGATGAATACTACATAGATGGATGGATGAGTGGAGGGATAGTTAATGGATAGTGTATAGATGGATGGATGGATGGATGGATAGATGAGTAGATGGATGGATGATGGATAGTGTATAGATGAATGGATGGATGAGTGGGCGGATGGCTGATGGATAGTGGATGGGTGGATTGATGCATGAGTGTATTAGGGATGGATGATGGATAGTATATAGATGGGTGGATGAGTGGTTAGATGGATGATGAATACTACATAGATGGATGGATGAGTGGAGGGATAGTTAATGGATAGTGTATAGATGGATGGATGGATGAGTAGATGGATGGATGATGGATAGTGTATAGATAAATGGATGGATGGATGGATGGATGGATGAGTGGGCAGATGGCTGATGGATAGTGGATGGGTGAATGGATGCATGAGTGTATTATGGATGGATGAGTGTATTATGGATGGATGATGGATAGTGGGTGAGTGGATGGATGGATGAGTGGTTAGATGGATGATGGATAGTATATAGACGGATGGATGAGTGGATGGATAGTTAATGGGTGGTGTATAGATGGATGGATGGATGGCTGAGTAGATGGATAGCTGATGGATAGTGGATGAGTGGATGGATGCATGAGTGGTTGGATGGATGATGGATAGTATATAGGTGGATGGATGAGTGGATGGATAGTTAATGGTGTATAGATGGATGGATGGGTAGACGAGTAGACGGATGGATGATGGGTAGTGCATAGATGGATGGATGGGTGGATGAGTAGATAGATGGATGGATAGTGTACAGATGATGGGTGGGTGGATGAGTGGGTGTATGGATGATGGATAGTGCACATATAGATGGATGGATGAGTACATGCATGGATGAATGGCTTCCTAACCCATGTCCTTCCCCCCCTTAGTCACATCCCTCACAGTTGTCATCACCACAACCTGTGTCATCATTCTCTGTGACATGAACAATCACTGGGCTCCCTGGCCTCTGGTTTATTGGTCTTCCTGTTTGCATTCTCGCTAGTCCTCCGTCTACCTCAGCCACTGCCTCTGCCCCGGCCACACGTGCAGACCTCACCTCGTCTCAGAGACCTCAGAGTGGCTTCTACTCTCACCACACCCACCAAATCAGCTGTGATTTCATGTTGCTGAAGCCAGTGGCCGCCTTCAGTCCCTATCAGCTGCGGCCTCTGCATCAGCTCTTGAGAGCGGACAAGGCCCTTCTCAAAACTTCCTGTTATCTTGGTGTCAGCCATGCTGGACTCACCTTCCTTTCCGACGTCTCTGGCTGCTCTTTCTCAGGCTCAGCAGTGGTGCCCTCCCCCACATGCTCTCCAAATGCTGGGTTCCTCAGGACATTTCTCTGCAGACACTACCTCCTTCCCTGACCCCATTCATCTGTGTAACTCCAGATGGCAGCTGTGGAGTGAATTTAACCTGAATTATAACTCTGACCAGATCCTAGAGGTGCCTTGACTCAAAGGTCTTACAGGCCTGTCATAACTAAAATTGAATTCTTAATGTTGTCTCCAAACTTATTATGGTGCTCATTCTCAGCAGACAGAACAGCGCTGTTCACAGATGAGTCACCTTCTTCCACCTAAGCTCAGCAGAGGCAGCAACGTGCACCCGGCCGGCATTGGCATGAGGATGCTGGGTGTGTCATCTGCACCTAGATCCTGCCACACTTGCCTTGGGGTCACACGAGCTGCCCAGTGTGCCTAGCCTCGTCCTCCTCCCCTCCAGCTTGGGAGACTCCCCAAGGCCACCGTGTGCACTCCTGACTCCCCAAGGCCGCTGCGTGCTCTCCTGCCTCACTCCCAGCGTGGGAGACTCCCCAAGGCCGCCGTGCGAGCTCCTGCCTCGCTCCCAGCGTGGGAGACTCCCCAGGGCCACTGTGTGCAACCCTACTGCCCTGTGGCAGCTTCTTTTCTTCCATCATTGCCTCCAAAGGGCAAAAAGTGAGCCCGAGCCGGATGCTTCCTTCTGGGTGAGGCTGTCAAATCCTCCCCTTTCCGTCTTCATCTTTCCTGGCATATAGAGAATAAGGAATAACTCCAAGCATTCTTGGGGGCTTTGAAGCCTGATGCAAAAGAAGAAATGCTCTGAGGTTCCTTGGCCTCCAGAAGCCACTCCCAGGTCACTCTCCCTCCGCCTGGCCTCAGGTGAAGGGATGTGTGGGCACATGTGTGTGGGTCTGCTGTGTGCATGTGTACAAATGTATGGGGGGGAGATTGTGAGTGCGTGTATGAGTATGAATGTTGTATGTGTGTGTGCACGTGTGTCTGGGTCTGCTGTGTAAAAATGCACGTGGGGGTCTGCTGTGAGTGTGTGTATGAGTGTGGGTGTTGTGTGTGTGCATCTGTCTGGGGGGTCTGCTATGTGATGTGTAAGAATGTGGGGGGATCTGCTATGGGTGAGCCTGTGTTAAGTGTCAGTGTTGTATGTGTGCACCTGTGGGAGTCTGCTGTGTGCATGTGTAAGAATGCATATGTGGGAGTCTGCTGTGTGCATATGTGACCACATGTGTGGGTATGGGGGTGCTGTGGGTGGATGTGGGTCTGCTGTGTGTGTGTGTGACTGCATGTATGACTGTGGGTGTGTTGTGTGTGTGCATGAATGCACAAATATGTGTGTGTACCCATGGCTGGCAGTGGGTGGGTGGGTGATGGGGTGTGCAGAGGGAGCCCATCCTTACAAGAGACGTGACAAGGAGCCCCCTCCCATCGAGCACGCTCCCATGAGTGCACCTGTGCTGCCAAAAGGAGGTTATGGGGGAGGCCTGTGCCCTGGCTGCTCTGTATAGGCTTGGAGCAGGAGGGAGGGCTGTGCCGTGGCC
>CAUYLZ010116256.1:0-18714 GCA_963573645.1 Pithecia hirsuta
CTACTCGGGAGGCTGAGGCAGGAGAATTGCTTGAAACCGGAAAACGGAAGTCGCAGTGAGCTGGGATCGCGCCACTGCACCCGAGCCTGGCGATAGAGCGAGACTCTGTCTCAAAAAAAAAAAAAAAAAAAAAAAAAAAAAAGATGGAGTTTCACCATATTGGACAGGCTGGTCTTCAACTCCTGACCTCAGGTGATCCACCCACCTCAGCCTCCCAAAGTGCTAGGATTACAGGTGTGAGCCACCGCGCCCAGCCTGTAATACACTTTCTAGATCACGGATAGTAAACTTAAATGCCTCCAAGGACCATCCAGGTAAAAGAGAAAAATAATAGCTGGGCCAGGCATAATGGCTCACACCTGTAATCCTAGCACTTTGGAAGGCCAAGGTGGGCAGATCACTTGAGGCCAGGAGTTTGAGACAGCCCTGGCCTACATGGAGAAACCCTGTCTCTACTAAAAATACAAAAAAAAAAAAAAAAAAAAATTAGCCAGGCATGGTGGCATGCACCTGTAGTACCAGCTACTCGGAAGGCTGAGGCAGCAGAATCCCTTGAACCTGGGAGGTGGAGGTTATAGTGAGCCGAGATTGCACCACTGCACTCCAGCCTGGGCAACAGAGTGAGGCTTTGTCTCAAACAAAACAAAACAAAACCCATCTAGGCCGGGCATGGTGGCTTATCCCTGTAATCCCAGCACTTTGGGAGACCAAGGCAGGCACATCACTTGAGGTCAGGAGTTCAAGACCATCCTGGCCAACATGGTGAAACCCCATCTCTACTAAAAACACAAAAATTAGCTGGGTATGGTGGCGCACACCTGTAGTTCCAGCTACTCGGGAGGCTGAGGCAGGAGAAACGCTTGAACCTAGCAGGCGGAGGTTGCAGCAAGCTGAGATTGTGCCACTGCACTCCAGCCTGTACAACAGAATGAGACTGTCTCAATAAACAAACAAACAAACAAACAGGCCAGGTGCGGTGGCTTAGGCCTGTAATCCCAGCACTTTGGGAGGCCAAGGCAGGAGGATCACTTGAGGTCAAGAGTTCAAGACCAGGCTGGCCAACATGGCAAAACCCCATCTCTACTAAAAACACAAAAATTAAGGCTGGGCGCGGTGGCTCATGCCTGTAATCCCAGCACTTTGGGAGGCCAAGATGGGCGGATCACAAGGTCAAGAGATCAAGACCATCCTGGCCAACATGGTGAAACTCCATCTTTACTAAAAATACAAAAATTAGCTGGGTGTGGTGGCACTTGCCTGTGGTCCCAGCTACTCGGGAGGCTTGAACCCAGGAGGCGGAGGTTGCGGTGAACCGAGATTGCGCTACTGCACTCCAGCCTGGCGACAGAGCAAGACTCTGTCTCAAATAAATAAATAAATAAAATAAAATTAGCCGGGCTTGTTTATGCATGCCTGTAATCCCAGCTACTTGGGTGGCTGAGGCAGAAGGATTGCTTGAACCCAGGAGATAGAGGTTGCAGTGAACAGAAATCATGCCACTGCACTCTGGACTGGGAAACAGAGCCAGACTCTGTCTCAAAAATATAATAATAAGATGGTTGGGTGGAGAGATGGAGAAACAGATGAATGAATAAATATGCAACAAAGCAAATGTAGCAAACAGTTAACAATTGTAGAATCTACGTAATGGGTAGACCAGCATTCACTGTACAGTTCTTTCAACTGCTCTATATGTTTGAAAATTTTCATCACAAAGTATTGGGAGGAAATATTGCACAAGCAAATGCAATATAAGCCTGGGCAACATAGTAAGATACTGTCTCTACAAAAATAAAATAAAAACATTAGCCAGGTGTGGTGGCAAAAGGCTGAGGTGAAAGGACCGCATGAGCCTAGGAGGTCAAGGCTGCAATGAGCCATGTTCATGCCCTTGCACTTAAACCTGGGCGACAGAGTGAGACCCTGCTTCAGAAAAAAAAAAAAAAAAAAAAAAAAAGGAAAAAAACCTCGTACAGTGGCTCACCCCTGTAATCCCAGCACTTTGGAAGGCCAAGGTGGGGGGATTACTTGAGGTCAGGAGTTGGAGACCAGCCTGGCCAACATGGTAAAACCTCATCCCTACTAAACATACAAAAATTGGCTGGGCGTGGTGGCTCATGCTTGTAATCCCAACACTTTGGGAGGCCAAGATGGGTGGATCACCTGAGGTTGGGAGTTGGAGACCAGGCTGACAAACATGGTGAAACCCTGTCTCTATAAAAAAAAATAAAATTAAAAAAAAAAAATATATATATATATATATATATATATATATATATATATATATATATATATATAATTAGCCCGGCGTGGTGGCAGGCACCTGAAATTCCAGCTACTCAGGAGGCTGAGGCATGAGAATCCCTTGAATCCAGGAGGTGGAGTTTTCAGTTAGCTGAGATCACCCCATTGCACTCCAGCTTGGGTGACAGAGCAAGACTCCGTCTCAAAAAAAAGAATGCAGTCAATTTTCACAGGTGAATTTGCAACCCCTGATCCATTTGCAGCCAGCTACATGTTCTAATGCTCCTCTCTTTTGAGCTACAAACTAGCATGATTTTACTTACGAAGTTCCTTTCTCCTTGCTGTTTTCCCAGTATTCCTCCTAATCAGGTTCAAATTCCCTTCCTACTATTTACCTGCTGTGTGACCTTGCCTCTCTGGGCCTCTGCTGGCATCTGAAAATTGGGGTCAAATGTATTTTTTTATTTATCTTGAGGCAGGAGATTGGACCATTTAATCTGGGAAGATTTCCTCCCCCAAACCATAAGCCTTTTTTGGGGTGGGGGGGTGTGTGTGAGACAGAGTTTCATTCTTGTTGCCCAGGCTGGAGTGCAATGGCACAATCTTGGCTCACCAAAACCTCTGCCTCCAGGGTTCAAGCAATTCTCCTGCCTCAGCCTCCCGAGTAGCTGGGATTACAGGAGCATGCCACCACACCTGGCTAATTTTGTATTTTTAGTGGAGACGGGATTTCTCCATGTTGATCTGCCCGCCTCAGGCTCCCAAAGTGCTGGGATTACAGGTGTGAGCTACTGCACCAGCTTATCCATAAGCCTTTCAAGGGGAAAAGGCCAGTTTTACCCATACCCATGTGTTTTCTGGCATGTAGTGACACCTTAAGTGTGCTCAGGAAATGCTTGAATGAAACCTCTCTGTAAACTGAAAGGAGGAAAGAAGGACATATATTGAGTGCTCACTGTGTGCTTATGAACTAGATATGCCTTTATTCATCCCACAGCTACCCAGTGAGGTAGCAGACACTGTGATTCCCGCTTTCAGAGAGGAAGAAATAGAGGTTCAGAAGGGATAAATGACTGGTCAAATTTAACAGTGAATGCAAGAAAGAGATCTGAGATTGGAACCCAAGACTGTCTGTTTCAATTTCATCACAAGTGCCTCTTCCTGAATCAATGATAGGAAGAGACTCTTTTTCTGTCTTTCAAATTTTCTTTCTTTCTTTCTTTTTTTGAGATGGAGTCTTGCTCAGTCTCCCAGGCTAGAGTGCAGTGTCACAATCTCGGCTCACTGCAACCTCCACCTCCTGAGTTCAAGCGATTCTCCTGCCTCAGCCTCCTGAATAGCTGGGATTATAGGTGCCTGCCACCATGCCCAGCTAATTTTTGTATTTTTTAATGGATACGGGGTTCGCCATGTTGGCCAGGCTGGTCTTGAACTCCTGACCTCAGGTGATCCGCCTACTTTGGCCTCCCAAAGTGGTGGGATTACAGGCATGAGCTACCACACCTGGCCAAATTTTCTATCCTGAATTAGAAATAGGAGGCTGAGCATGGTGGCTCATGCCTGTAATCCCAGCACTTTGGGAGGCCACGGTGGGCAGATCACCTGAGGTCAGGAGTTTGAGAGCAGCCTGACCAACATGGAGAAACCCCATCTCTACTAAAAATACAAAATTAGCAGGGCATGGTGGCACATGCCTGTAACCCTAGCTACTCAGGAGGCTGAGGCAGGAAAACTGCTTGAACCGGGAGGTGGAGGTTGCAGTGAGCCAAGATCACACCATTGCCCTCCAGCCTGGGCAACAAGAGGGAAAGTCTGTCTCAAAAAAAAAAAAAAAAAAAAAAAAAAAATTTATAAGCCAGGCACTGTGGCTCACGCCTGTAATCCCAACACTTTGGGAGATCAGGTGTTCAAGACCAGCCTGACCAACATGGTGAAACCCCATCTCTACTAAAAATACAAAAAATTACCTGGGCATACCACACCCATAATCCCAGCTCCTTGGGAGGCTAAGGCAGACGAATTGCTTAAACCCAGAGGTTGCACTGAGCTGAGATGGCACCACTGCACTCCAGCCTGGGCAACACAACAAGACTCCATCTAAAAAAAAAAAAGTTATAAAAATAAATCACCGTAAGGAGCTCTCGGCACATCCCCCTGCAATTTTTGGAAGATTTGAGCTTCAGAGGGGCAACTGCAGGACTCAAGAACTGCCTTAGATAATAATCAGCGTGTCAGAGCTTCTTCTAGTTCTGCTCTCTATCCTCAGTTCCTTCTTTTCTTGTTCTCAAACCTAAAGTTATCCTTCTTTCAGGAAATTCCCTTTGGCCTATCTCTACAAATTGCAGACCTAAATAATTTCTTGCCTAGAGTTCTCACTGGAGATGTCTGGCCTAAGCCAGAACCTGCATCTTAGGAAAAAAAAAAGATTAAAGCCATGTCTGTAAATTCCCGAGGCAAAGACAGAGTCAAACGACAAGGATCCAGGTCACCTTATGAAATTGGGAAGGTGTTGTCAGACAGAAACACCTCTGGGAATCTTAGAAATCAGTCTTGATTCATGCAAACTTCTGAGGTGACAAAAGGTGTAATTAGAAACATGGGGACATGTGTGACCTTATTGTCAGTCATTGGGAACCTTCTAGACTTGGAGAAGGCGGGGCAGGTCCCACAGGCCAACTGGTCCAGTCTCCTGCATTAAGACCATTTCCTCATGTACGAAACAGGACTGGCCAGGCGTGATGGCTCACAACTATAATCCCAGCACTTTGGGAGACCAAGGCGGGTGGATTACTTGAGATCAGGAGTTTCAGACCAGTCTGGCCAAGATGGTGAGACTCTGTCTCTACTAAAAATACAAAAAGTAGCTGGGCGTGGTGGTGCACACTTGTAATCCCAGATACCCAGGTGGCTGAGGCAGGAGACTAGCTTGAACCCAGGAGTTGGAGGCTGCAGTGAGCCAAGATAACGCCAGTCTGGGCAAAAGAGTGAAAGTCTGTCTAGAAAGAAAAAAAGAGAGAGAGAGAAGGAAAGAAACAGAAAGAAAGGAAAGAGAAAGAGAGAGAGAAAGGAAGGAAGGAGGGAAAGAAGGAGAGAAAGAAGAAAAGAAAGAAAGAAAAGGAAAGGGAGAGAGAGACAAGCATGACTTAATGTCTTACCTCTTAGAGTTGTAGGGAGGATAAAATGAGAAGTCCATTGACACAATACAGGCCCAAGTGTGCAGTAAAAGCGCTTGATGACACTGGGTGAGGTGGCTCATGCCTGTAATCCCAGCACTTTTGAAGGCCAAGGCAGGTGGATCACGAAGTCAGGAGTTCAAGATCAGCCTGGTCAAAATGGTGAAACCTTGTCTCTACTAAAAATACAAAAATTAGCCGGGTGTGGTGGTGGGCACCTGTAATCCCAGCTACTCGGGAGGCTGAGGCAGAAGAATTGCTTGAACCCAGGGGGTAGAGGTTGCAGTGAGCCGAGATCGTGCCACTGCACTCTAGCCTGGGCGACAGAGTAAGACTTTGTCTTGGGGGGTGGGGGGGTGGTAAGGAGGGAAGCACTTGATGAAACCAAGTACTGTGACCTGATTAAGACCATCAAACTTAACCTGGCTGGGCGCAGTGGCTCACGCCTGTAATCCCAGCAGTTTGGGAGGCCAAGGCGGTAGATCACCTGAGGTCAGGAGTTTGAGACTAGCCTGGCCAACATGGTGAATCCCCGTCTCTCCTGAAAGTACTATAATTAGCTGGGCATAGTGGCAGGCACCTGTAATTCCATCCACTCTGGTGGCTGAGGCAGGAGAATTGTCTGAACTCAGGAAGCAGGGGTTGCAGTGAGCAAAGATGGTGCCATTGCATTTCAGCCTGGGCGGCAAGAGTGAAACTCAGTCTCAAAAAGAAAGAAAAAAAACCCTTAACCTGCCTTACCTGCTTTTCTTTTTTCTTTTAAAAAATTTTATCAGCCTACATCATGCTTTGATTTGTTTGCTTTTAGTCACTTGCTTCTAGTTGACTTTAGAACCTATATAGCTAAAAATCACATAGCTCAGCAGTATATAACTGAACTGCCACAGCTTTCTTACAGATAACATCTCTGATATATAGGTCACCACGGCAATGGTTGCTTAAGTTGTTTTTCAGGAACTCACAGCCAGTTCTTGTTCAGTTCAAGCTGGCTGAGCCCACTGACCCTTCACCTTGGCCTGCTTGAGTGTCTGATGGGTGACCTTTTGATTTAGAGAGCCAAAAAGTCCATCCTTAGATCGTACTACTGATGTCATTTTGTGAACATGCATCCTATGAAGAACCAGAAAGCTTGACTGTGACTGCACAGATCACCAGTGGCCCCACTTTTCTTTGCCTCCAATCACCTTTCCCTACCACCCCTCTTTTTTATCCCATAAATATCCCTAAACCCTGTGACCAGGGATGCAGATTTCAGACCTGTTCTATCTCTTCAATAGGTGGCCTTGAGAATAATCCTTCTATTGACTGCAAACTTGTCATCTCAGTGATTGGCATACTGTGCAACGGGAAGAATGAGCCTGCTTCCGTAATGTTGATTTTTCAGCTGAGGCAACTATCCCAGGGAAGTTAGGTGACTTATCTAAGATCAGCTAGTAATTGATGGAATCAGGATTTAAATTTGGTCAACCTGAATCTAGAGCCTTCACTCTGAACTTTTAAACCAACCTCTTTCAAGGGGTTGTGCGGTGATGGATATACACAAGATGATTTTAGGCGGTGCCAAAAATGCTCATTTAAAATCACTTTTGCTGGGCGAAGTGGCTCACACCTGTAACCTCAGCACTTTGGGAGGCCGAGATGGGCAGATCACGAGGTCAGGACAGTGAGACCATCCTGGCTAACATGGTGAAACCCTATCTCTACTAAAAATACAAAAAATTAGCTGGGCGTGGTGGCATGAACCTGTAGTCCCAGCTGCTTGGGAGGCTGAGGCAGGAGAATCGCTTGAACCTGGGAGGTGGAGGTTGCAGTGAGCCGAGATTGCACCACTGCACTCTAGCCTGGGCAGAGGAAGACTCCGTCTCAAATAAATAAATAAATAAATAAAACTTTTTTTTTTTTTTTTGAGAGAGAGTCTCACTCTGTCTGGAATGCAGTGGCATGATCTCAGCTCACTGCAACCTCCACTTCCTGGGTTCAAGCGATTCTCCTGCCTCAGCCTCCCAAGCAGCTGGGATTACAGGTGCTCATCACCACACCCAGCTAATTTTTGTATTCTTTTTTTTTTTTTAAAGATGGGGTTTCACCATGTTGGCCAGGCTGGTCTCGAACTCCTGACCTCAGGTGATCCGCATACCTCGGCCTCCCAAAGTGCTGGGATTATAGGCGTGAGCCACTGTGCCCGGCCAGTTTTTGTATTTTTAGTAGAGACAGGGTTTCACCATGTTAGCCAGTCTGGTTTCAAACTCCTGACCTCAGGTGATCACCCTGCCTCAGCCTCCCAAAGTGCTGGGATTACAGGTGTGAGCCACCACACCAGCCAATTTTTTTTTTTTTTTTTAAGACAGAGTCTCACCGGGTGTGGTAGGTCACACCTGTAATCCCAGAACTTTGGGAGACCGAGACGGGTGGAACACGAGATCAGGAGCTTGAGACCAGCCTGGCCAACATAGTGAAACCCCATTTCTATTAAAAATACAAAAGTTAACTGGGCCGTGGTGGCGTGTGCCTGTAATCCCAGCTACTAAGGGGGCTGAGGCAGGAGAATCGCTTGAACCCGGAAAATGGAAGTTGCTATAAGCCAAGATCATGCCACTGCACTCCAGCCTGGGGAACAGAGTGTGAGTGTCAAAAAAAAAAAAAAAGACGGAGTCTCACACTGTCTCCTGGGCGGTAGTGCAGTGGCGCGATCTTGGCTCACTGCAACCTCCACCTCCCAGGTTCAAGCGATTCTCCTGCCTCAGCCTCCTGAGTAGCTGGGATTACAGGCACCTGCCACTACGCCCAGCTAATTTTTTGTATTTTCAGTACAGACAGGTTTTCACCATGTTTGCCAGGCTGGTCTTGAGCTCCTCACTTCATGATTCACCCGACTCAGCCTCCCAAAGTGCTGGGCAGGTGTTCGCCATCATGCCTGGCTTTTTTTTTTTTTTTTTTTTTTTTCTTTAATAGAGACCAGTTTCACCTTGTTGCCCAGGCTGGTCTCAAAGTCCTGGGCTCAAGCAATCTGCTGCTTCAGCCTCCCAAAGTGCCAAGATTACAAGCCTGAGCCACCATGCCCAGCCTAAACATATCTTTTTATTGTGAAAAATATCAGAGATAGATAATATAATGAACTTCCAGTGTCATAAGCTTCAAATACCAGTTCATTAACAATAGTTTTCAGTCTGGGCATGTAGGCTCACACCTGTAATCCAAGCGTTTTGAGAGTCTGAGGTGAGAAGATCACTTCAAGTCAGAAGTTGATCAGCCTAGGCGACATAAAGAGACCCTCATCTCTAAGAAAAGGCTGGTTGCAGTGGCTCACGCCTGTAATCCGAGACTTGGGGAGGCCAAGGCAGGCAGATCACTTGAGGTCAGGAGTACGAGATCAGTCTGGCCAACATGGTGAAACCCTGTCTCTACTGAAAATACAAAATTAGCCAGGCGTGGTAGTGCACGCCTGTAGTCCTAGCTACTTGGGAAGCTGAGGCAGGAGAATCGCTTGAACCTGGAAGATGAAGGTTGCAATGATCCCAAATTGCTCCACTGCACTGCAGCCTGGGTGTCAGAGTGAGACTCCACCTCAAAAAAAGAAAAAAAAAAAATTCTGGGTGTGGTGGAGTATGCCTGTAGTCCTAGCTACTCTGTAGGCTGAAGCAGGAGGATCCTTTGAGCCCAGCAGGTGGAGGCTGCAGTGAGCTGTGATTGCACCACTGCACTACAGCCAAGGTGACAGAGCAAGACCCTGTCTGTAAAAAACAAAAAACAAAAACCAGGCCAGGACCGGGCAAGGTGGCTCATGCCTGTAACCTCAGCACTTTGGGAGGCTGAGATGGGTGGATCACCTGAGGTCAGGACTTCAAGACCATCCTGGCCAACATGGTGAAACCCTGTCTCTACTAAAAATATAAAAATTAGCTTGGCATGGTGGTGCACACCTGTAATCCCAGCTACTCAGGAAGCTGAAGCAGGAACATTGTTTGAACCTGGGAGGCATAGGTTACAGTGAGCTGAGATCATGTACTGCACCTCAGCCTGGGCAACAGAGCAAGACTTGGTCTCAAAAAAAAAAAATAAAGTTTCATCTACTCCCTCCATTAATAGCTTTTTTTTTTCTTTAAGACTTAGTCTCGCTCTTGTCCGCCAGGCTGGAGTGCAATGGCAGGATCTTGGCTCACTGCAACCTCTGCCTCCTGGGTTCAAGTGATTCTCCTGCCTCAGCCTCCCAAGTAGCTGGGATTACAGGCGCCTGTCACCATGCCCAGCTAATTTTTGTATTTTTAGTAGAGACAGGGTTTTACTATGTTGGCCAGGCTGGTCTTGATCTTCTGACCTTGTGATCTGCCCGCCTTGGCCTCCCAAAGTGCTGCGATTACAGGCATGAGCCACCAAGCTGGGCCATTTTTTTTTTTTTTTTTTTTTTTGGAGATGGAGTCTCACTCTGTTTCCCAGGCTGGAGTGCAGTGGTGCGATCTCGGCTCATGGCAACCTCTACCTCCTGGGTTCAAGTGATTCTCCTGCCTCAGCCTTCTGAGTAGCTGAGTAGCTGGGATTACAAGCACACGCCACCATGCCTGGCAATTTTTGTATTTTTAATAGAGACAGGTTTCACCATTTGGCCAGGCTGATCTCAAACTCAGGCTGACCTCAAGTGATCCGCCCTCCTCAGCCTCTCAAAGTGCTGAGATTACAGGCATGAGCCACCGCACCTGAACAGAACAGCACATCTATAAGAGGACAAGTGACATCATATACATCGTAAATCTGAAGAGGACCTGGAAGAAGCTTCTGCTGGCAGCTCATGCCATTGTTGCCATTGAAAACTCTGCTGATGTCACTGTCCTATCCTCCAGGAACACTGTCCAGAGAGCTGTGCTGAAGTTTGCTGCTGCCACTGGAGCCACTCCAATTGCTGGCCACTTCACTCCTACAACCGTCACTAACCAGATCCAGGCAGCCTTCTGGGACCCACAGCTTTTTGAGGTTACTGACTCGAGGGCTGACCACCAGCCTCTCACAGAGGCTTCTTAGGTAAACCTACCTGCCTTTGCTCTATGTCACACAGATTCTCCTCTGTGCTATGTGGACATTGGCATCCCATGCAACAACCAGAGAGCTCCCTCAGTGGGTTGACTGTGGTGGAGGCTGGCCCGGGAAGTTCTGCACATGTGTGGCACCATTTCTCGTGATCACCCGTGGGAGGTCATGCCTGATCTCTGTTTCTACAGAGATTCTGAAGAGCCTGAAAATGACGAGCAGGCTACTGCTGAAAAGGCCATGACCAAGGAGGAATTTCAGGGTGAATGGAGACTGCTCTAGCTCCTGAGTTCACTGCTACTCAGCCTGAGGTTGCAGACTGGTCTGGGGCGTGCAGGTGCCCCCTGTGCCTATTCAGCAGGTCCCACTGAAGACTGGTGTGCTCAGCCTGCCATGCAGGCCTGGTCTCAGCTTGCCCTGCTCAGGCCGCTGAATCACTGAATGGGTAGAAGCAACACTTGAATGGTTTTAAGGTATTGTTGCATGGGCTCTTAAGCAACATGGAAATAAGGTTGACAGAAAATAAACATCAGTTTCTTAAAAAAAAAAAAAAAAAAAAGACACCATTAATAAGTTGTTTGGCCAGGTGTGGTGGCTCACACCTGTAATCCCAGCTATTAGGGAGGCTGAGGCAGGAGAATGGCTTGAACCCGAGAGGCAAAGATTGCAGTGAGCCAAGATCATGCCACTGCACTCTAGCCTGGCAACAGAGCGAGACTCCATCTCAAAAAAAAAAAAAAGTTGTTCATAGGCTGAGTGTGATGGCTCACGTCTGTAATCCTAGCACTTTGGGAGGTGGAGGCAGGAGAATTGCTTGACCTCAGGAGTTTAAGACGAGCCTGGGCAATATAGCAAGACCCTATTTCTAAAAAAATTTTTTTTTAAATTGTTCACTTAAAATGGTTAATTTTTTTTCTTAAGACAGAGGCTCACTCTATTGCTGAGGCTGCAACCACCACCTCCCTGGTTGAAGCGATTCTCTTGCTTCAGCCCCCGAGTAGCTGGGACTACAGGTTTACACCACCACAGCCAGCTGATTTTTGTTTTGTTTTGCTTTGTGTTTTTGAGACAGAGTCTTGCTCTGTTGCCCAGGCTGGAGTGCAGTGGCGCAATCTCGGCTCACTGCAACCTCCACCTCCTGGGTTCAAGCGATTCTCCTGCCTTACCCTCCAGAGTAGCTGGGATCACAAGCACGTGCCACCATGCCCAGCTAATTTTTGTACTTTTAGCAGAGACAGGATTTCACCATTTGGTCAGGCTGGTCTCGAAATCCTGACCTTGTGATCTGCCCACCTCAGCCTCCCAAAGTGCTGGGATTACAGGTGTGAGCAACTGCCCCCAGCCAATTTTTGTATTTTTAGTAGAGAGATGGGGTTTCAGCTTGTTGGCCAGGTTAGTCTCAAATGCCTGACCTCAAGTGATCCACCCACCCTGGCCTCCCAGAATGTTGGGGTTACAGGTGTGAGCCAGAGCGCCCAGCCCTAAAATGGTGAATTTTATGCTATGTGAATTTTACTTTAATTTTTTTAAAAGTCATCATCAAGAAAATGAAAGACAAGCCACAGACTAGAAGAAAATATCTGCATAATACACATATGATAAAGGACTTGTATTCACAATATACAAAGAGCTCTTACAACTCCATAATAAGACAAACAACCCATTTTAAAAACAGGCAAAAGATCTGAATAGACATTTCACCAAAAAATATCCAGAAATAGCTAATAAGCACATGAAAAGATGCCCAACATCATTAGTCATTAGTGAAATTAGAGCCCCTTTCTCTAAATCATCCTTAGACAAAGGCACAGAGCTGCCTCCCTGGCATGTTCTTAACCTTGGCAAAATATTTTATTTTTTGAGATGGAGTCTCACTCTGTTGCCCAGGCTGGAGCACAGTGGCCCACTTTTTCACTATTATTAAATTATGTTGGCTGGGTACAGTGGCTCATGCCTGTAATCCCAGCATTTTGAGAGGCCAAGGTGGGCGGATTACCTGAGGTTGGGAGTTCAAGACCAGCCTGACCCACATGGAGAAACCCTGTTTCTACTAAAAATACAAAATTAGCCAGTCGTGGTGGTGCATGCCTGTTATCTCAGCTACTCGGGAGGCTGAGGCAGGAGAATTGCTTGAACCCGGGAGGCAGAGGTTGCGGTGAGCTGAGATTGTGCCATTGCACTCCAGTCTGGGCAACAAGAGCAAGATTCAACCTCAAAAATAATAATAATAATAATGTTGCTTTGAATATTTATATGCAAATATTGGGCAAAGTTTTTTTTCTTGGAGAGATATATATATAGATATATATAGATATATATATAGATATATATAAGCAGAATTTCTATGTTATATAAGTTTAACTTTTTGAGAAACTGCCAAACTGTTTTACAAAGTGGATGTACCATATCATATTCCCACCAACAATATCTGCGACTTCTTGTTTGTCCACATTGTTGCCAACATTTGGTACTGTTTTTTGTTTGTTTGTTTGTTTGTTTAATTATAGGCTGCATGCAGTGGCTCACCCCTGTAATCCTAGCACTTTGCGGGGGGAAGTGCTGGGATCTGCGTGGGGAAGATCACTTGAGCTCAAGAGTTTGAGACCAGCCTGGGCAACATAATGAGATCTTGTCTCTATTTGTTTTGAAAAAGAAACATAACTATTCTGGTGGGTATAAAATGGCATCCCAGGCCAGACATGGTGGCTCACACCTAAAATCCCAGTACTTTGGGAAGGCAAGGTTGTCGGATCATTTGTGGTCAGGAGTTCAAAACCAGCCTAGCCAACATGCTGAAACCCTGTCTCTACTAAAAATAAAAAAAATTAGCTCGGTATGGTGGCACATGGCTGTAATCCCAGCTACTTGAGGGCTGAAGCAGGAGAATTGCTTGAACCCAGGAGGTAGAGGTTGCAGTGAGCAGAGATCACACCACTGCACTCCAGCCTGGGCTACAGAGCTCCAGGACTCCATCTCAAAGAAATAAAATAAAATGAAATAAAAACTTGGAACCACAATTCATTATGCCAAAAGAAAAAAATTAAGCTGAAAGCTGAGTCATGTAAGAAGCTGCCTTTCATTTTGTTCCTAAGCAGATAGCTACAGATAAAAGAGGAAATATTTCTACAAGTAGCTATGCTCTGTTCACCTTATCTTAGGTAAAGTACTAATTTGCTGGCTCAAGCCTGTAATCCCAGCACTTTGGGAGGCTGAAGTGGGCAAACTGGAATCACAAGGTCAGGAGTTTGAGACCAGCCTGGCCAATATGGTGAAACCCCATCTCTACTAAAAATACAAGAAAATTAGTGGAGCATGGTGGTGCATGCCTGTAATCCCAGCTACTTGGGAGGCTGAGGCAGAAGAATCACTTGAACCTGGGAGGTGGATGTTGCAGTGAGCCAAGATTGCGCCACAGCACTCCAGCCTGGGCGACAGACCGAGACGCCGTCTCAAAAAAAAAAAAGTACCAATTTATTTGACTACCACATGAATATATAATTGACTTTTCCCCTACCAGCTTCTTTTTCTCTTGCAACATGTGGATTCAGTAATGTGACCTTACCCTTCCTCTTTCCTCTCCAAGCCTGTTTTTCCCCTTGAAATATTGAAGTCCTGAAAATCATTTTTAGAGAAAGGCACAGACCTGCCTCCTCCCTTGCACATGCTTAACCGTAGCAAAATAAACTTCTAAATTAATTGAGACTTGCCTCAGATACTTTTTGGTTTACACCAGTCACAAAATATCACATATTCCATGTGTATGGACTGTCCAGAAAAGGCAAATCTATAGAAACAAAAAGTAGTCTGGGTGAGTTGGCTCATGCCTGTAGTCTCAGCACTCTGGGAGGCCAGGGCAAACAGATGGGTTGAGCCCAGAGTTAGAGGTAGGAAGATGGGTTGAGTCCAGGTTTCGAGACCAGCCTAGACAGGTGAAACCCTATCTCTACAAAAATACAAAAATTAGCCAGGCATGGTGGCATGTGCCTGTAGTCCCAGCTACTTGGGAGGCTGAGGTGGGAGGATTGCTTGAGCCCAGGAAATTGAGGATGCACTGAGCCATGATCTTACCATGGCATTCCAGCGAGACTCTCTCTCAAAAAAGGAAGCACAGGGTGTCATGAGACCATGAAGAGCTAGCATTTTTTTTTTTTTTTTTTGAGACAGAATCTTGCTCTATCACCCAGGCTGGAGTACAGTGGCACGATCTCAGCTCACTGCAACCTCAGCCTCCCGGGTTCAAGTGATTCTCCTTCCCCAGCTTCTCGAGTATCTGGGACTACAGATGCCCGCCACCACATCTGGCTAATTTTTGTATTTTCAGTAGAGATGGGTTTCACCATGCTTAGCAGGCTAGTTTTGAAATCCTGACTTCAAGTGATCCACCTGCCTCAGCTTCCCAAAGTGCTGGGATTACAAGCATGGCCCACTGAGCCTGGCCCTAGAGCTAGCATTTAATTCAACATGGGGGATCAGGGAAGTGTCTGAAGCAATAAGAATATCTTTTGCTAAAATATTTGGCCTTTTGTCTAGATCCCTGAAGTCCCTCTGGGAATAGCTTCAGTGTCAGAAGGTCAAAGATGAAAAGACTGTTGTTTATAATAATTCCTTTTCAAACACACTTAGTTTATGTTAATAAGAGGATTTGGGGAAAGTTCCAAGATAACCACAGGATGGAGGGCTGGCTGCCAGAAGATCCAACCATTTGGTCAGAGGGTTGGAAGTTTCAGCCCCACCCCCAACCTCCAGGGAGGGGCTCAAAGTGAAGGTAATGACCAATGGCCAATGATTTATCAATCATGTCTACATAATGATCCCCCTCTTTTTTTCGAGACAAGAGTCTCGCTCTGTTGCTCAGGCTGGAGTGCAATGGCATGATCTCAGCTCACTGCAGTCTCCACCTCCCAGGTTCAAGTGATTCCTGTGCCTCAGCTTCCAGTAGCTGAGACTATAGATGCCTACCACAACGCGTGGCTAATTTTTATATTTTTAGTAGAGATGGGGTTTCACAATGTTGGCCAGGCTGGTCTCAAGCTCTCGATGTTATGTGATCCACATGCCTAGGCCTCCCAAAATGCTGGGATTACAGGCCTGAGTCTCTGTGTTCAGCCTGACACTTCCATGATAAACCAAAATGACTGGGTTAAGAGAGCTTCCAAATAGCTGAACACATGTAGGCTTCCAGGAAGGTGAATGGGAACATGTCCACATGCAGGAGGCCACACTTCAACTCCATGGGGATAAAAGCTCCTGTGCTCCAGAACCTTCCAGACTTTACCCTTTGTGTTCTCTTCCTCTGGCTGTTTATTTGTATCCTTTGTAATGTATATGTTTCCCTGAGTTCTGTAAGTCAGTCTACCAAATTAATGGAACCCAAGGAGGGAGTTGTGGGAAGCCTGATTTATGGCTGGTTAGTTTGAAGTTCTGGAGGTGTGGACTTGCTACTGGCATCTGAACTGGGGACAGTCTTGGGGACTGAGCCCTCAACCTATGGGACCTGATGTTATCTTTAGATGGATAGTATTAGAGTTTATTTGGACTAGAAAACACTCAGTGTGTGTCCACTGCAGAACTGATTGATTGCTTGATGTGTGGGAAAACCCTCCCACATCTTGGGTCAGAAGCCTGTTGTGAGTATAGTGGGAAAAACTGAGTTTGTTTTTTCTGGTCACGGTGGTTGTGAAACTCAATAAATTTACTGTAAATCATTCAATTGTACACTTAAGTGTGTGCATTTTATGGCATGGCAATTATACCTCTATAAAATTGTCTTCAAATATAAGGCCCTGGCCAAACACCATGACTCACATCTGTAATCCCAGCACATTGGGAAGCTGAGGAGAAAGGATCGCTTGAGCCCAGGCATTCAAGACCAGCCTGGGCAACATAGAGAGACCCAGTCTCTATAAAATATACAAAAATTGGGCTGGGCATGGTGGCTTATGCCTGTAATCTCAGTACTTTGGGAGGCCAAGGCAGGTGAATCACAAGGTCAAGAGATTGAGACCACCTGAGACATGGTGAAACCCTGTCTCTAAAAATACAAAATAGCTGGGCGTGGTGGCACATGCCTGTATTCCCAGCTACTCTGGAGGCTGAGGCAGGATAATTGCTTGAACCTGGGAGGTGGAGGTTGCAGTGAGCCGAGATTGCGCCACAGCACACCAGCCTGGGCGACAGAGCAAGACTCCATCTCAAAAAAAAACAAAAAACAAAACAAAAACAAGCTGGGTGTGCTGGTACGTGTCTGTAGTCCCAGCTACTCTGGAGGCTGATACGCGAGCATTGGCTGAGCCCAGGAGGTTGAGGCTGCAGTGAGCCATAATCATGCCACTGCACTCCAGCCTGGGTGACAAAGCAAGACCCTGACTCAAAAAAAAATAAAAAATAAAAAATAAAAAAGGCTTCAACCTAAGGAGGTTGATTGCCCACCTCCCTCTCCAAAAAAAAAAAAAAAATTAAAAAATTAAAACACACACACATACAAAGAAAAAACGCCAGTTGTTCCTAGCAGTTTCATCTCTAAAAATTTATCTTTTAGGTAAATATGCAATGAACAAAATAACAGATGAACATGCTTATTTGTCATAACATTATTTGTAATAGGAAAACATTGGATGCAAGGTCAATGTTCACCAGTAGGAAACTAGATAAATTATGGTGCTAAAAAAACAATGCAGGAACAACAACAACAAAAAAGGCAGGTATAGTGACATAAGCCTGTAATCTCAGTTACTCAGGAGGCAGAGGTCGTGAGAACTTTGCTCCTCAGTTCAGCTAAACCAGGTTCTTGTCACACAACCAGGAAGGATTAGGAATGCAGAGACACTGAAAGGTGAGGAGAATGGAAATGACTGGGTGAAAAGAAAAAAAGAAAAAAATTCTCAGCAAAGTGAGAGAGGATCCTGCTAACAGGCCCCTACCTTGCAGATTGATTACCAGAGTACCACGCAGGAACTGAAGGGGCTAGGCTGCTCTCCCTGCACCCAGCTCCAATTTCCTGAACTTCCCGTGGCTCCACCTTATTCTCCCAGTGTGCGGGCAGGTTGGAGACTCTCTGCGGACCCTTCCCCTTATTTGCCTCCTGCATCTATCAGTGGGAGGACAGTTTCAGCCTAGGAGTTCAAATCCAGCCTGGGCAACATGGCCAGATACCATTTGAAAAAAAAAAAAAGGCCGGGCACGGTGGCTCACCCACCTAATCCCAGCACTCTGGAAGGGCAAGGTGGGTAGATCACGAGGTCAGGAGTTTGAGACCAGCCTGGCCAACATGGTGAAACCCCATCTCTACTAAAAGTACAAAAATTAGCTGGGCATGGTGACAGGCACCTATAATCTCAGCTACTCGGGAGGCTGAGGCAGGATAATTGCTTGAACCTGGGAGGCAGAGGCTCCAGTGAGCTGGGATCCCGCCACTGCACTGCAGCCTGGGCAACAGAGCAAGACTCCATCTCAGAAAAAAAATAAAAAGAATGAGGAATATGTACTAATATGATTTAGTCTTCAAACTATTTTATTTAGAAAATGGCCTGGCAAGGTGACTCATGCCTGTTATCTCAACACTTTGGGAGCTGAGGTGTGAGTATTGCTTGAGGCCAGGAGTTCAAAACCAGCCTGGGCAACATAGTGAGAAAAAATAAAAACAGGCCGGGCACGGTGGCTCACACCTTGTAATCCAGCACTTTGGGAGGCCGAGGTGGGTGGATCACGAGGTCAGGAGATCGAGACCATCCTGGCTAACATGGTAAAACCCTGTCTTTACTAAAACACACATGCACACACAAGATTAGTCAGGCATGGTGGTGTGTGCCTGTAGTCCAAGCTACTCGGGAGGCTGAGGCAGGGAAATTGCTTGAACCAGGAGGTGGAGGTTGCAGTGAACTGAGATTGCGACACTGCACTCCATGCACTCCAGCCTGTTGACAGAGCAAGACTCTGTCTCAAAATACAATACAATACAATAAAAATAAAAACAAATTAGCCATGCATGGTGGCTCACACCTGTAGTCCCAGCTACTCAGGGGTAGGGGTGCTGAGGTGGGAGGATTGTTGAACCTAGGAGGTAGAGGCTGTAGTGAGCCATCATGATACCACTGCACTTCCAGCCAGAGTGAGACCATGTCTCAAAAAAAAAAAAAAAAGGGGGAGAGATCCAAGATGGCGGATTAGCAACAGCTCAGGAATGTAGCTCCCAGTCAAAGCGCAGAGAGCGAGTGGACGCGGCACTTTCAGACGAATTTTTGTTGCCCACAGACCAGAAGATTCCCAGCGGAGGAGCCAC
>CAUYLZ010116257.1:0-58047 GCA_963573645.1 Pithecia hirsuta
CACACACAGTGTATATAAAAAGGTTCACTCTGGTGAACCTTTGTATATATATATATATATAGTATATATAAAGGTTCGCTTTCTCTCTCTCTCTCTCTATATGTATATAGGTGTATATATATATGTATAGATGTGTATATATATATGTATATATATGTGTGTGTGTATATATATATGTTCTCTCTCTCTCTATATATATATATATGTGTGTGGTGTATATATATAAAGGTTCGCTCTCTTTCTCTCTCTCCATATATATATATCCATATATATATATATCCATATATATATATATCCATATATATATATCCATATATATATATATCCATATATATATATCCATATATATATATATCCATATATATATATCCATATATATATATATAGAGAGAGAGAGAGAGAGAGAGAGAGGAAGCATTGTGTGTGTGTATATATATATATAGAGAGAGAGAGAGAGAGAGAGAGAGGAAGCATTATAAATGAGCATAAGGAAACTGAATCTGGGTGAAGGTAGCAGTGATGGGAATCTCTGAGGATCTCTTCCAGGAGAATTCGCCTAGGGGGCCTTAGTGACCTGGTCCTGGAGTGACAGGTTGGAGAAAACTGTAAAGGAAAAGGCTGATCTGCTACAAAACCACTCAGAACCTACTCAGACTAAAGAAGTCTCTGAAAAAAAAAAAGCCAGAAGCCAGCCTTCACTCCCTGAGACTCACCTTCCTGTTCATTCATTCATTCATTCATTCATCAAATGTTAAATAAGCTCCCTCCTACATGGCCAAGTACTGACAATAGAGGAGAGAACAAGATTCCTGTCCAGGAACTTATATTCTACTAGTCTATTTGAGTTTCTTTGACTTTTAAGAGTTGTATTCTTTGCAACCATCTCTACCACATATGTAACCCCAGCACTTTGGGAGGCTGAGGCAGGTGGATCATGAGGTCAGGAGATTGAGATCATCCTGGCTAACACGGTGAAACCCCATCTCTACTAAAAAAAAAAACAAAAACTAGCTGGGCATGGTGGCGTGTGCCTGTAGTCCCAGCTACTCGGGAGGCTGAAGCAGGAGAATTGCTTGAACCCAGGAGGTGGAGGTTGCAGTGAGCTGGATCACACCACTGCACTCCAGCCTGGTGCCTGGCGGCAGAGCGAGACTCTGTCTCAAAAAAAATAATAATAATAATAATAATAATAATAGCCATTATTAAAAATGGTTGGTGTGAGACAGTATCTCCTTCTGGTTTTGATTTGCATTTCTCTCATGATGACTGATGTTGAGCACTTTTTCACGTATGTATTGGCTACATGTGTGTCCTCTTTTGAGATGTTCTGTTCATGTCCTTTGCTTTTTATTTTTATGTTTCCATAGGTTATTGGGGTAGAGGTAGCATTTGTTTACATAAATAAGTTCTTTAACGGTGATGTGTGAGATTTTGGTGCACCCATCACCCGAGCAGTATACACTGCACTCTATTTGTAGTTTTTTCCCTCACTCCCTTCCCACCCTTCCCTCCAAGTCCCCAAAGTCCGTTTTATGATTCTTATGCCTTTGTGTCCTCATAGCTGAGCTCCCACATATCACTGAGAACATACAGTGTTTGGTTTTCCATTCCTGAGTTACTTCACTTAGAATAATGGTCTCCAATCTCATCCAGGTGGAAGAAAATGCTGTTAATTCATTGCTTTTTATGGCTGAGTAGTATTCCATTATATATATATGATGGAAACCACAGTTTCTTTTTCCACTAGTTGATTGATGGACATTTGGGTTGGTTCCATAATTTTGCAATTGCAAATTGTAAATATGTGTGCAAGTATCTTTTTCATATAATGACTTCTTTTCTTCTGGGTAGATACCCAGTAGTGGGATTGCTGGATCAAATGGTAGATCGACTTTTAGTTCTTTAAGGAATCTCCACACTGTTTTCCACAGTGGCTGTACTAGTTTACATTCCCACCAGCAGTGTAGAACTGTTCCCTGATCACTGAATCCATGCCAGCATCTCCTGTTTTTCGTTTTTGTTTTTGTTTGTTTTTGACCGTGCTTGCAGGAGTAAGGTGGTATTGCATTGTGGTTTTGATTTGCATTTCCCTGTGATTATGAGTAATGCTGAGCACTTTTACATATGTTTTTTGACCTTTGCCCACTTTTTTTATTTAAGACGAAGTCTCGCTCTGTTGCTCAAGCTGGACTGCAGTGGCATGATCTCGGTTCACTGCAACCTCTGTCTCCAGGGTTCAAGCAATTCTCCTGCCTCAGCCTGTCGACTATCTGGGACTACAGGCATGAACCACCATGACTGGCTAATTTTTGTCTTTTTAGTAGAGATGGGGTTTCACTATGTTGGCCAGGCTGATCTGAAACTCCTGACCTCATGATCCGCCTGCCTCAGCCTCCCAAAGTGCTGGGATTACCGGCATGAGCCACTGTGCTCCTTTGCCCATTTTTTAATGTTGCTCTTTGAAAGCATCATACTACCTGACTTCAAACTATACTACAAGCCAACAGTAACTAACCAAAACAGCATGGTACTGGCACAAAAACAGTCACAAAGGCCATTGGAAAAGGATAGTAAACCCGAAATAAAGCTGTACACCTACAACCATCTGGTCTTTGACAGTCAAGAGTCACAAGCAGTGGGGAAAGAACTCCCTATTCAGTAAATGGGATAACTGGCTATCCATATGTAGAAGAATGAAACTGGGCCCCTACCAATCACAATATATAAAAATTAACTCAAAATGGATTAAAGACTTAAATGTAAGACCTAAAATTATAAACATCCTAGAAAACCTAGGAAAATATCATTCTGGACATTGGCCTTGGCAAAGACTTTATGACTAGGTCCCCCAATAAAACAAAAATAATTGCAAACAAAACCAAAAATTGACAAGTGGGACCCAATTAATCTGAAGAGCTTTTGCACAGCAAAAGAAACTATTAACAGAGTAAACAGACAACCTACGGAATAAGAGAAAACATTTGCAAACTAGGCATCCAACAAAGGTGTAATATCCAGAATCTACAAGGAACCTAAATAATTCACCATGCAAAATCTTTCTTGGTTTCTTTTGGTGTACCCAAAGTGGTCTGACTAACTCTTCACCCCTAAAACAGAAAGGGAGGGAGGAAGGGAGGGAGGGAGAGAGGGAAGGAGGAAAGAAAGAAATTATAATGTAATTCTTATAATAGAAAGGGGAAGGAGAAGGTGGAGGAGGAATTGGAGGAGGAGGAAGAAGAAAAGAAGGGAGGGAGGGAGGGAGAGAGGGAAGAAGGGAGACAGGGAGGGAGGGAACGAACTTACTCTACTCAACAGTAAGGAAAATAGAAAAAAGAAGTTATAAAAAACATGACACTGATCACATTTTAGAAGTCCCTTTCTTTACCTGCAGAGCCAGCAAGCTTTCAGGATTCACAAGAAAACCACCTTTTAGTGCTTAAGTCCTTCCCCAGTCCTAGCTTTCCTTTGCTCCTGCCTATCCAGAAATGGCCCAAAGGAGAGCAGGAGGATGGATTTATGGCCAGAAACACCAAGGTTGACATAAGGAGAGCATTTTCCCTTTAGGGTCCTACTAATAGGAGAGTCAAAGTGATTTTCTCAATCTCCTTGCCTCTTTGTTAAATTAAAAAGGATTACATTTAGCATTCCTGGTCTCTTGGACACTCCCAGAGAAGGTATTGACCATGACCTCTTGGGCATGCCCTGAGGCTGTTAAGACCCTGTGTTGGAATGATACTTCTCTGGAGCCCTGGCCACAGCCAAGCATTTTTTCTGAACTGCTTTGGCAGGATGCTCAGGACATCTGTTTCTTTTCTTTTTCTTTCTTTTTTTTTTTTTTTGGAGACGGAGTCTCGCCCTGTAGCCAGGCTGGAGTGCAGTGGCACGATCTGGAATCTCAGCTCACTGCAATCTCTGCCTCCTGGATTCAAGCGATTCTCCTGCCTCAGCCTCCCAAGTAAGTGGGATTACAGACGCAAGCCACTACGCCCCGCTAACTTTTGTACTTTTTAGTAGAGACAGGGTTTCACCATGTTGGCCAGGATGGTCTCGATCTCCTGACCTCGTGATCCTCCTGTCTCAGCCCCCCAAAGTTTTGGGATTACAGATGTGAGCCACCACACCCAGCCAGGACATTTGTTTCTTATTTTTATATAGACCCAGCCCAGAACCACAACCACCCAAGACCATCAAGAACCTGTGGCCATGATTTTGATGAGAACCGTGGTTCATGAAACTCAGGGCTTCTGGGTTTGGTTTCTTGACACTCAAGGTAGTTTTTCATCAAAAAAGCCCTTCAAAAGGGA
Source organism: Pithecia hirsuta (assembly GCA_963573645.1). Lineage (NCBI taxonomy): Eukaryota > Metazoa > Chordata > Mammalia > Primates > Pitheciidae > Pithecia > Pithecia hirsuta. The sequence goes on from CAUYLZ010116257.1 coordinate 4,305, forward strand.
GACTGGTTTCTATATTAGGAAAGAAAATCTATCCTGCCAACTCCAAATATGTTCTTACAACATTGTTGGTTTACTCCATCTCACTGCTGCTTTCATACTCACCTTGATCCTGAGAGAGACTACTTTTCTGTTCAGTAACTAGTCCATCTGCTTGCACAGAAACAAAGCCAGCAGACCTCTACAGCAGGCACTCACCATCAGCATGCTTCAGACTAGCTGCGGGATCAGTGGGGACATCCAGTCTCCTGTGGCCCCATACCTGGAGCCCCAGTTTGGGAGCCCACCCTGTGTCTGCAGCCCTGCACATCTCAGCTGCAGGCACACAATGCCTTGAGCCTCAGTGAACATGCCCCTGAGGCATGATCCTAGACAGAGCCCCTGACGTGATCTGGACAAGGGCACATTGGCTATTTATTTCGGCTTTCTCTGTATGACTCTCATATTTGGTGAATCAGATAGAATCCTGACCCTGTCAGTGGGCCTCAGCTTGTCTGACCATGACCTTGGTCAAAGTACTGAGTCTTTGAGGGAACTAGTTTGCTCCCTCTCACCATCATCTCCAGCCTCAGACATTTAACACAGTGGCCTTTCTCTTTCTCCTTGGGGTTTCTATGTGTCCACAGGCGGCCAGCTGTGTTCCTCAAGGCACTCTGTGGTAAATGTCAGATAACTGCCTTTCTCCTGCTATGGGAATAGTTTCCTTCCGAGAACATAACATTACCTGGTAATAAGGACAAGAACGAGAAATAGAAGGGGAAAGGAGAAGGAGGAGGAGGAATTGGGGGAGGAGGAAGAAGAGAAGAAGAGGACTTTATATGTATTTTTTTAAATGCTCTGTTTGAAGATATTTATAGATAAGCACACAATTTTAAGAACTTATGCAGAGGTCTCTGATACCGTCACCCAGTTTCCCCTAAAGGTAACATCTTGTAACACCATAGCACAACATCACAACCAGGAAATCGACAGTGATACAATCCATAGCCCTTACTCAGGTGCCATCAGTTTTACATGCACTCATTTATGTGTGCATGTGTGTGTGCATTTAATTTGATGGAATTCTGTCACATGTGTTAATTCATGTGACCACCACAACAGTCAAGATACAGAATAGTTTCATCACAAGAATCCTTTGCACTAACCTTTTATAGCTACACCCACCTGCCTCTCACCCAATCTCACCTCTGACAACCACTAATCTGTTCTCTGTCTGTATAATTTTGTCATTTTAAGAAGGCAATATAAATGGAGTCATACAGTATGTAACTTTTATGATTGGCTTTGTTCATGCAATAGGATTCTCTGGAGCCTCATCCAAGTGGCTGTGTCTGTCAGTAGTTGCTGAGTCCTGTTCCATAATACAGCAAGCACCATGGTGTGTTTAGCCATTCATTGGTTGAAGGACATCTGAGCTGTTTCCAGATTTTAGCTATTGCAAATAAAATTGCAATGAGTATTCATATACAGGTTTTTGTGTGGACATAGTTCATTTCTCTGAGATTCCCAAGAGTGCAATTGCTGGGTTTTACAGTAACTGTACGTTTAGTCTTATAAGAAATTGTCAAATTATTTTCTAGAGTGGCTGTACCATTTTACATTTCCAACAGCCCAGGAGTGATCCCATTACTCTCCATCCTCATCAGCATTTGGTGGTGTCACCATCTTTTCAGTTTTATTTTTAGCCATTCTGACAGTAGTCAGCGATATCTTACTTGCATTGCTTAGTGGCTCCCGATATTAAACGTCTTTTCATGCACTTGTTTGTCATCTGGATAGTCTCTTCAGAGAAATGTCTTTTCCCCATTTTCTAATTTGATACTTTTTTTTAGCATTGAGTTTGAAGACCTCTTTGTATACTCTAGGAACTAGCACTTTGTCAAATATGTGCTTTACAAACATTTTCTCCCTATCTGTACTCTTCACCTTCATCAGGTCTTTCACTGAGTGAGTGTTTTTCATTTTCATGAGGTTCAGTTTATCAATTTTCCCTTTTATGGATCATGCCTGTGGGGTTCAGCCTAACTTTTCATCTAATCCTAGGTCCAGAATATTTTCTCCTATTTTTTTTTCCTAAAAGTTTTGTAATTTTTCATTTTATATTTAAGTCCATGATTCATTTTGAGTTAATTTTTCAGGTGTGAGGTATCACTTCGTTCATTTTTTTGCCAAGGAATATTCCTAGTATATACCTAAGGAATGTAACCTTTAAAAATATGCCTAGTATTTAGGTATATTTTATGGATGATAATCATAATAACTATTTCAAAAGGTTGCTGTAAGAATTACAACCTTTAAAAATATGCTAGGTATCTTATACTAATATTATATGATAATATGCTAATATTATATTATGTTACATTAGTATAACATTATACTAATATATTAGGTATATATATATATTTTTTTTTTTTTTTGAGACAAAGTCTTGCTCTGTTGCCCAGGCTGGAGTGCAGTGGCACAATCTCAGCTCACTGCAACCTCCACCTCCTGGGTTCAAGCAATTCTCCTGCCTCAGCCTCCTGAGTAGCTGAGATTACAGGCACGTGCCAGTATGCCTGGCTAATTTTTTTGTATTTTTAGTATAGATGGGGTTTCACCGTGTTAGCCAGGATGATCTCAATCTCCCAACCTTGTGATCCACCCACCTCGGCCTCCCAAACTGCTGGGATTATAGGCATAAGCACTGTGCCCAGCCTATACTAGGTATATTTTTAAAGGTTATAATTCTTACAGCAACCTTTTAGAATGGTTATTATGATTATCATCCATTTTACAGATGGAGAAACTCAGAAAGATTTGGTAATGTGACCAAGGTTAAACAAATGCTACGTGGTAGAAAGAAGCCAGGTTTAAATGCAAGTCTGACTGACTGACTCCCTCCAGCATTTAAACCCTGTTCCTATTGCCTCATTCAATCCCTTTCGCTCTGAGAGTCTTGCTTCCTGAACAGATGTTCCAATTTCCTGCATACATTCCTCTATCCTGACCAACCTCAGTACACAAGCTACCAGAGGCTGGAGCTTGTCAGAACCTGCCCAGGGTTCTCCGTGACATGTTTGCAGGGTGGAGAACAGGGGCAGACTGGGAAACTTCCCTGTATGCAAATAGCTTGTCATTCTGGTTTGGGGAAAGGCTCACATCGTATTTCAGCATCTTCTAAAGTATTACAGAGCTACTGTACCAGCTCACTTGTCTGGGAGGGGCAGGCTAAAAATTTTAGGTTCCCCAAAGACAATCACACATACACACAAAATTCATTTAATAATTACAAGTCCAGAACATTTCCATTCTCAATCTGCCCAAACAAGATACACTGATAGAGGTCAGTCTGAAGGACTCAGAGCATTTTGGGGTGAAAATTCTATGGTTAGAACCTGTTCCTTGCCCCTTTTGGTGGGTGTGGGTCATAGTTGGACTATAACCACCTCATTATCCAGTCCCATTTGTAGGTAGATATGGGTAAAGCTAGAATTTCCCTCCCAACCTCCCAGCTCTCACCGTTCCACACACTGGCTGCTGACTTCCCAACCAGGCAGGACCTAGGGACTTCTGCACTCGGACCACAGGAAAGAAACCAGCAGCCTCTGAGCTGACTTTGCTCTCTCGCAAATCCCTAAACCTCATTCCACTTTTAATGAGAGATCTTATACTCAAAAAGGGTCCCTCCACTTACAGCTTCTTCTGGAGCTTATCCAAAGACTAATAGGCCTTTGTCCTGGCCCCCATTAGACAGCTAAAAGGAGCAGCACAAGCCCGGTCAAATGATCCAGTCGCTCTGAGTCAATGAATGTGTCTATTTTGCCTGACTCCTCAGAAGCCTCAGGGGTGCTTGAACCCATAGCAGAGAGTTTCAACAGATGGGTCAGCAGTAACACACCCTTACCCTGCAGTTCCTCCACGTCCACCCCTGTGGGAAATTCAGAAGTGTTTTGTTTGGGATCCTGGCAACCTGCCTTGAGCCCCGGGTGTCCCCTACTCCAGGAATGATGCTTTGTTCAATATATGACAGTCTCTGCAGGCAGACAATGGCAGCTTCTGGTTACTTCCTCTCCCTGGAGAGTCACTTCAGGTATAAGTGGATCAATGGGAACTGCTGAACTGACTCAGGCCATTCAACCCTGGTATTTCCTCCAGGAGCTGAGATAGGTCTCGCTGTGTCTCAAAGATACGGGGCTCAGTCAAACTTCCACAGGGCTAGGTGGCTGGTCACCTTCCCAGTCTCCATGTTCACACTCCCAGTAGAGGGCATGAAACTTCCTTTTGACCTCCTGGTCTCTGTGACAGTAATGTCCTTTATTACCTTCCAAGCTTCTCTGGCGGAGGCTTTGAAACCCATCACGCACAAGCAGGGCTGCTCCAGAGGCAATGAGTTCCATCATGCTCTTCCTTGCTCCAGCCAAAGCAAGCTGGGGGCCTCCCTCTGACATACCTTTGGGGGATATGTCCTGCTCCAGACGCAGTTTCCATCACCTCCACGCTCTTCCAAGGAGCATGACTCTCTCTCCCTTCTTTTTATTCATAAAAGGCTACTCCCTGGTCCCCCCTTGGCCAACCCATTTCCATAAAAACTAAGAGACCTGAGTTTGAATACCAACTATCACTTACTAGCTATGTGTCCATTGACCAATTTATTGTCTTGAAGCCAGTTTCCTCATCTGTAAATAGGGAGATGTTGACCTCATAACACTGTTGTAGATTTAAACAAGATAATATTTGTAAGGTAATGCAGTAACTGAAATAGTCACTGATCCTGGAACAAAGTTAATGTTCAGTTAATAGCGGCTATCACTGGTTCCTATGACAACTGTCCCCAGGCCCAATCTTTGGTCCATAATCTGTTTGCCAGAATTCATCCTGGAAGTTGCAGGTAAGTTGTTATGGAGGGAGCAAGTTCTCCAGCTTCCACAGGGAGTCTCTCTTCGCCTATCATGCCTACACTGTTCCCTGGGAGTCTAGTGGGCTTGTGGCATGGATGAGGGGCTCTACAGGTCTGGGCCAAAGGCAAGGCACTTCCTCCTTTGGTAGGTGGGCTCCTTAAGCCTGAAGATGGTCACTCTGAGGGCTCCCTGTGGACTTCAGCCCACCTACCCAGCTGTAGGTGAGAAGTGGCTGACCCTGTACTGCAAGGCCACAGTTCCTCCAGCTACTCCTGTCTCTAGGCGATGACTCACTTGTCAGTGCCCCTCGGGAGACCCATCTGTTCAAGCACTTGTAATTTTCCCTTCTCTGAGAGTCTCCAAGGTGAGAGGGCAATCCCATAGACCCAGGATCCAGGGGAACCTCCGGGCTCAGCACTGGGAAGCCTTCCTTTCTTCTCACTTGATCCCCAGACTTTTAAAGCAAGGTGCTGCCCACAGTCGATGCCAGGAAAGAGGAAGGGAGCAGGCAGTTCAGAGAAAGGCAGGGGAGCCTGCCAGGATGTGCATCTGTGCTTCTCCAGAGACCGCCCCTCCTCTGCCATCTGGGTAACTTTACCCACCAAGACAGTTTCCTGACTGTGCAGTGGCCAGTTGTGTCTCTACAGGCACATTTTCTCCCCTTCTGCCCCAAGTTTCCACCCTGAGCCCTCAGGCCAGCCCTTTGACAGCCCCAACACCGCGGAGTGGTCATCCCAGCTCAGCCTGACCTCCTTCCAGCAAATGAGGCCCTGGTCATGCTCCAACTAGAGCCTCCTCTCATCCCTGGCAACAAGCTGCCCCTAGTAACTAGGCCAAGGAGGCCACCTTCCCCGTGGCCACCCCGAGGCTGGTGTCCACCCCTCTGAGGTTTGGTGGAGCACAGCCCCAGGAAGGGAGTCCCGTGCAGACAGGAACCCAGCCTCCCCAGCAACTCTGTCCCTGCTGACCTCTCCTTGGTAACCTTTAGCACACCAAGGCTGGCTGGCTAACAAACAAACAATCAAAACCCCAACAAGAACAGAGGAAACATGAAACCAGTCAGACCAACAGATTCGGACCAGAAAATCCCCATTGAAAGTGTTTGAGCCCCATACTTGATGATAGGCGCAAGGATCCAGACCTGAACCCTTCATAAACCCTCTTGAATGAATTGCAGGAATACATAAACCGATTTCACTTAGCGCTGGGCCTCAGTAAACTGGGTCCAACTTCTCGGGCTGGACTTCTTCCAGCTTCAGGACCCCTTCTTCTCCCAGCACCCCCCCCCCTAGAGAGAGTTGGGGAAAATCAAAGGCTGAGACAGGGAAAATGCGGGGGCTTCGGAGGGACAGACTCTCTCCACAGGCCCAGGTCGCTCCATTCCTGCTGGGGTCTCAGGGCTCAGCTCTGGGATTTCCCCACCTTTGCAGGGCAGGAGCGGCTCCTCTTGGGCGGGGAAGGAGGCAGGGCCGGCTAGTCTCCCGGTTCCCCTCTCCCGACCCGACCGGAGGAGCAGGAAGCGGCAGCTCCGAGGCCCACCCAGGCTGCAGCACCAGCTGGGAGTGCGCGGCGCGGGGAAGGGAAGAGAAGGGCAGGGCGGCCGCGCCGACCCCATGGCCGCAGACCTCATGGAGCAGCGGCTGGGCAGCCTCCCCGTCTTCACCCGCGATGACTTCGAGGGCGACTGGCGCCAAGTGGCCAGCGGCGGCTTCAGCCAGGTGTTCCAGGCGCGGCACAGGCGCTGGCGGACGGAGTACGCCATCAAGTGCGCCCCCTTCCTCCCGCCCGGCGCCACCAGGTACCAGCCCGCCGCGCCCTCTCCTGTCTCGGAAGAGAAACTGAGGCTGGGCAAGCTTTGGGCCCAGGGAACTTGCGAGGGAGGAGTGGGCTGAGGCTGGGGCTGAGGACTGTCCCCCGCAGCGTTTCTGAATTGCACTCAGTAGCCTGAGCCTCCCAGTCACAGCCATACCTGTCTCCCTACCCGAAATAGAGTTGGCACACAATGCCTGTTTGTGGACTCTACAGAGGTCAAAGGCAAGCGGGAATTACCCACCAGAGACGCCTCTGTCCATCTAACCTTCGGAACTTGTCCTTCCTCCTTCCCTCATTCTCCACTCTTGACCACTCTCTGCCACCCTCCTACCCACCCCAGCTCTCAGGGCAGGGCTGTGGTTCCTGGGAGGCTGTGGCACTTTGCTCAGTGATCTTCAGGGAATCATGTTCTCTCTCTTCCCATGGTGGGGGCTGGGGGGTGGGGGGTGGGGGGCGGGGGGTGGCCCCGGGTGGGGGGCGGGGGGTGGCCCCTCCCAGCCAGTGCAGTCTGGGGAGGTTGGGGGATGGAGACTGCCGGGCCTGATGGCCTGTCCAGGCTCCTAGAGGATCAGGTCTGGAGCTCTCTGATCTCTGTTTTTGTATTTGTCCCTTGCTCTCATCATGGGCACTACAGCCACACCTTGCCACGACCTCATTTTTCTCTTCCTACCTCTTTCCCACTGTTTCCATTGGTCTCTGCCTCCCCACTGAGATGGGCTCCATTCTCATTTCCATCTGAGTTGCATATAGTAGCTGTGTGCTTGCACCTTACAGCCATGAAGAAGACACTCGGGATGTTAAATCTGAGCATGATAACCGTGTCCTCCTCTCAAGGCTCTGGGACATCAATTAGAAAGCCTGGGGTAAGGGGGAGCTCTGTGACTGGCATCTGGCTTGGATGCTATCTGTGTTTCTCTAGGATTACCATACAAACTCTTAAGACACAGCCTCAGGTGCCACATACTCAATTCCCAGAACTTCACCCACCTCATGAGGAGAGGAAAAGTGAGATTGCCTAAGGCCCACTCACCTTCCTCCCTCAACATCTGCCTGTTGGTTTTGGAGGAGGGTCAGATTATGCTAGGATTTGTCCAAATCATTTATAGCCTTTGGAACATAGAACGAAAGGAAACGGATGGCATTGACATGATTACACTGTGAGACATTGATGCTAACTCCTGTCACTTTCCCTTCCAAGTTCTGGGAATTCCCTGGGTGGAGAAGTAAGAGATTTCATGGTAATTAAGGCTTACTATGTGTGGATTACTATACAAGGAGCTTTACATGCATTACTTCACTACATCCTCTGTCCAGCTATTCATTCATTCATCCACTTGACAAACGCTTATTGCTCTCCTACTATGCATCAGGCACTGTGCTATACCCTGGGATTAATGATGAATGCAACGGATGTGCCCTTTCTCTCCAGGAGCTTGCAGCCTGGGGTGGGGCGGGGAGAGACATTCACCAGATAACTCCACATGTAAATGTAAATGTGCTACGTGAGAAGTTTAAGAAGGAGAGATTTATGCTTCTAGGAGAACTCATTAATAGAAAGTTTGACTGAGATCAGAAAAAGCTTCCTTGAGAAAGTTACACCATAGCTGAAATGTGAAGAATGAGTATGAATTATGTAGGTGAGGAGGAGAAAGTTTTCCAAGAACAAACAACAGAGTTGTGCAAAGAATCTGTGGCAAGAGGGGCATGGTAAGAACAAAGATGGGAAAAGGCCATCATGGCTGGAGTTGGGAGAGTGAAGGAGCAGTGGAAAACCACTGAGCATTAACAACCAGGTAGTGGTGGTGATAACGAGAGGGATTAATCAGAATTGTAGTATGGAGAATGCATTGGGAAAGGTAGAGTAGATGCTGGTCAAGTTAGGAGATTGTTATCTTCATTCTGACAAGAGATGGATGATCGAGGCTAGACTGGAGTGTTGATAGTGAAGATAGGAAAGGAATGGGTTAAGCCATATTTAGAAGGTAAAAATCCACCTGACTTGGTACTGGGTTAGTTATGGGAAGGGTCATGATGAGGAAGAGGGGTATTAAAGCTAACTTGATGTCTGGCTTGCCCAGAGTAATGGAGGATCCACTAAAATGTTCACTCCATGAGAATGTCTGTTTTGGTCACAACTCTGTCTCCTGTGCTTGGCACATAGTTGGTGTTCAATCAATATTTACTGAATAACAGTGTTGGCAATTAATGAAGAGAATATGAAAAGAGGCCCAGGCTTGGAAAAGAAGATCATGAGTTCAGCTTTGTACCTGTTGAGTTTCAGATGCCTTTAAACAGCCAAGAAGAGTTGTCAAGTGAACTTCAGAGTAAAGGTTGGCACTAACAATATTAGAACTTGGGAGTCATTTGTTATAAGCAAGCGTTAAAACTAGAGCATCGATGAGATGCATTCATTCAAAGCACTAAGTGAAGAAAACAAAGTCCCTGTCCTCATGGAGCTTATAATCTAAAGGAGGAAGACAAAATAAATAAGCAAGTGAATAATAAACTTTTTAGCTATAGCATTGTGACCACCTGACAGTTCTTGATTAAAATATCTAAAGAGAGTTGAGAAGTCCGATTTTTCAAGAAATTATTTAGTCTAAAAATATGAATGTGGGGGCCCTCTGTGTATGGGGGAGATAAGAGTTGGGATGGGTTGCTTTTTTATATAGACTTCTCTCTGAAATCATTCCTAATTAGATACCATTTGCGTAGAGATTTGAAGCAAATGAAGAGGTCATCCATGTGGCTCTGTTAGGAAGGAGTGTTCTAGGCAGAGAGAACAGCAGGTGGGATGGGGAAGGTTCTGAGGTGGGAACACACTGGGCATGGTGGAGAAACAGTGAGAAGACCATGTGGCTGGGGTAGAGTGAGAAAGGAGTGATTAGTAGGAGATGAAGTCAGCAAGCTATTCCTGGGGTTAGGGACAAATCTTACAGGACTTTGTCAGCCATGAAGGAACTTTGGCTTTTACTGTGAACAAGAAAAGAGCCATTGGAGGAGGTCAGTGACATGTAGTGACGTAGATATTAAAAAATGGCTTTGGCTGCTGAGTAGAGAAAGAATAGATTGTGGAGAGGAAGAGGGAGAAACAGAAAGTCCAATTAGGAGGCTTGGGCCGAGATGCACCTCGGGGGAGAGGTGGTGAGAAGTGGTCAGCTTCTTGCTCAACATTACTTCATTTGAAGGTGGAGCTGGCGGGATTTGCCAAGACTTGACTGGGGGAAGTAAGAGGAATAAAGGAGTCAAAGATGCCACCAGAGTTCTATTCCGAGGACAAGAAGGACAGAGGCTCCATTCACTGAAGTGACAAAAGCTGAAAGAAAAGCATGTTTCAGGGGAAAATCAGGAGGTTAGCTTTAGACACATTTTGGTATTGAATATCCAATTGGAGATGTCAATATTGACTAGAGAAAGATTATAGAGGGAGAGGAGCAGAGAAGAGGGGCTTGGTCCAAGCCCTATGGTCAAGTAACATGATATAAGCCTGCAAAGAAAACAAACGAAATGGTCGTAAAGGTAAGAGAAATGCAGGAGAATGTTGACACATGGCTCAAGTAACGGAGTTTCAAGAAAATGAGTCAGAGATCTGAACTATACACTGAGAACTGAAAATTATTGGTGAGATGTAGCAGTGTAGAGGCTGTTGATGTCCTTAGCCACAGGTGTTCAGGGAAGTGCAGATACCAGAAACTACACAAGAGTGGGTGCAGCAGGATGAGGAAGGGGAGAGACAGCAGCAAACGCTTTCAAGAATTCTGGGTATGAAGCTATGAACGAACTGTGCAAGGCAGTTACAATTATTCCCAGTTTTTAGTTTAGAAACTGAGGCCCAGAGGATTCACTTGCCCAGGGTCATGCAGATATTAAGGGGTGAAACTGGGATTTGAAATAAGGGAAGTGTGATCCCCACATCCCATGCTTTTTTGCAAGTCATGGCAGATGTCATTGGTTCCTGTGAACCCAAGAGGATGAGAGAAGACAGATTAAAAATATCACAGAAGTGGGGAAGAGATCTCTGGCACAAGTAAACAAGAACAGGAGAAACCTACACTAACCAACCTGTCCAGATGCCAGGAAAAGCATGTGGTTTTTCAAAGGTTGGGGCTCTCTGGTTGGCTTCACAGGGAGGCCCTGGGAGCACATTGCCAGCAGGTTCTGGCTGCAACACCATCACAGTTTTGCAAATACTGTGTTCTCAAATATGTCATTTTTCCTTAATCCCCATGCCCGCAATCCCAAAACAATCTATAATAATTTGCATATTTACTGTTCTGTGGGCACATACAGTGAAATGAGCAACAGGGTTTGCAAATACTTATTTTGTAAGGCCTTCCCTTAAGTCTTGACTTCTGTTCCAATTCAACAAAGATGTATTGTGCAGTGCATGGCAATGTGCTGTGGGAATTACAAAGATGAATAATTACAGTTCATCCATAAAATGGAATAGTGTGCAACCATTAAAGATCATGCTTCAGGAGAACAGCAATGCGGGGAAGTGCTCATGCTCCACATACTATGTGTCCAAAGGGAAAGAGAAGAAGGAAGGCATGAAAGGGAAGGAGGAAGGGAAAGAGATACCTTGAAGGTGGTAGTAAAAGGCTTTACTAAAATATCAACAGAGGCTAGCTCTGGAGGGTTGCATCCCTGATCATTTATTTTTCTGTATCTAGCTCTCTGATTTCTTATGTTTCCTACAAGGTATACATATTACTTCCATAATTAAAAGGGTAATAAATAATGTTTTAAAGCAGAAGCATGAGGCATCATGTCGGTGCTCCAGGGGCTTAGATTTTAGGGATTTATCTGCCCTTTGCTCACATTCCCCAGGAACAAAAAATCTACTAGGTGAGGTAAAAATAGAAACAAGCAACCAGAATAAATGGCAAACTGTGATACATGTTTTTTTGTGGCCACCTCTGCAGAATTGTCTGGCCCCTAAACCTGCAAACTCCTTTATTTTCTGCCTTGTTGCTGCTGGACTGTAATCTATGCTGCCTGCTAAGTATCGCTTCATGTCTCTCTTTCCTCCTCCGCTACCTTGCAAGCTCCCGAGGCTTCTCTGGGTCCCCACAGCCTGGCATCATGGCCAGTTTATGTGTTCTGCTGGTTGCTGTAGTAGTGAATGGGTCACCCTCTTCCATATCTTGCTCCCCCTCTCCATAGCTCCGATGTGAATTACCTCATTGAAGAAGCTGCCAAAATGGAAAAGATAAAGTTTCAGCACATCGTGTCCATCTACGGGGTGTGCAGGCAGCCCCTGGGCATTGTGATGGAGTTCATGGCCAACGGCTCCCTGGAGAAGATGCTGCCCACCCACAGCCTCTGCTGGCAGCTCAGGTTCCGCATCATCCACGAGACCAGCTTGGCCATGAACTTTCTGCACAGCATTAAGCCGCCTCTGCTCCACCTGGACCTCAAGCCAGGCAACATCCTCCTGGACAGCAATATGCATGTCAAAGTAAGGACTCTGGCCGATCCCCTGCCCCCTTTCACTTGACGATTCCCTCTAGGTGAGCAGAATTATCCACCTGCCCGACTGGCCCGTCAAGAGTTTTAAGCAGTTCCCTTCATGGACATATTCTAAAGGCAAGGATCACACTGCCACAGAGAAGGCTAAGCAATGAAATGTGGGGCATGAGGCTGGGCATCAGGATGCCTATAATAACCCTCTTTGGACTCAGTTTCCCATTTCTAAATTGGATGGAATAATCTCTATTCTCTCGCACTTTCTTTTATTCAGATGGAGACGTGTGTAAGTGAGATAATCTCTAAGAAAGATCACAATGGACATTTTTTTCACTTTCTAAAACATGCTGCACTCTTTACTGCTGCAGGACCTTTGCATCTTCTGTTCCCCACTCCCCTCAATTCATCTAGCAAATGCGTACCCACTATTCAGCTCTCAGCTTAAACATCAACCCCTCAGAGAGCTCTTCCCTGATCTTCTCCAGCAGGTGCCCATTATACACTGTCACTGTACCTCTGATTCTCCATGTTCCTAACCCCAATGTAAGTATTTAATCATCTGTGAAACACTTTTATTAAGGACTGGACCCCCTATTTGAATAAGTATTTACAAGGATATGGAGTGTATGTGTTGGTGGGGGTAAGGGGGCTGTCTCATTTTCCTCATCTGCTGCCTAGTCGTTGGTCCACAGCCTTACTGGCCCTCAATGCACGGCCAACTTGGCAAGTGAATGACCCAACGGATGGGAGCAAAGGGAAGGTAAATGTCCATTATGTTAGTGTTTCAGGGGCCATGGAGTTAGGATAAACAGCTCACTGAAGGTGGTGGCTTTGTCCATAGTCTCCAGATAATGATAACACCTACCACATCCTAACTACGTGCCAGGCACTGTTTAAGTGCTGTTTGCATGGTACCTCATTTAGTGCTCACAATAGCACTGAGTTAAATGCTCATATTACTAACACTTTACAGATGAAGAAACTGAGGCTCTAAGAAGATAAGTAATTTGGCCAAGATCATCCAGAGAGTAAGTGGTAGCACTAGGAGAGAGTGTTGTAGAAAACCACTACTCTACCCTGGAATAGGCAGATCACAGCGGGGGTGAGAAGCCATAGTTGCTTTCTGGTCGCTAGGCTCTATCATGGCCATATCCTTGCCCCTGCTTTCTCCCAGATTTCAGACTTCGGCCTGTCCAAGTGGATGGAACAGTCCACCCCGATGCAGTACATCGAGAGATCAGCTCTGCGGGGCACACTCAGCTACATCCCCCCTGAGATGTTCCTGGAGAGTAACAAGGCCCCAGGGCCCAAATATGATGTGTACAGGTGAGAGGGAGGCCAGGCGTGATGCCACACACCCAGCAGGCAGCTCGCTGCCACCACCCTGCCTGGCCCCTATGGCCCAAAGGGCAAGGCAGCACAGGGATAAAGTTTGGCCCAAAGCGGAGGGCTGAGGAAGACTCTGGCTGGAGGGTCAGTGGGCTGGGGAGGACTCTGGCTGGAGAGGCGGAGGGGTGGGGTGGACTCTGGCTGGAGAAGTAGAGGGATGAGGAGGAGTCTGGCTGGAGAGGCTTGCCCGGCACTGTGTGAACTGTAGGCCCTCCGGGCTGGGGTGATCTTGGATGTTCAACTAAGTCATTCAGAAAGAGTTTTCTGCATCCATAGCTTTGCAATTGTCATCTGGGAGCTCCTCACTCAGAAGAAACCATACTCAGGTAGCAGGCGGCTGTGGCTCTGTGTGGGGTGGCAGGAGGGCCCCTGGGATGGGCTCCTGGATGGGGCTGTGGGAGGACTGAGGTTGAAAGGGAGCGCAGTGGCAGGTTTGTATGGAATTGTATTCTCTTCAAGGATTCCTCTCTTCACCCTCGTTCTTTCCTGCCTCTATTTCAAGAGCTCATGTCACAGCTAAGGAAAGAAAAAGTCAGCCCAGCCCCCAGCCTATGCTTTGTGGCTCTAACTTCCTTGCTTCCAAAGTGCCCTTTCTGCCTTCTCATACCCCTGCCCCCTGCCCCCTAGATGCCAGGTAAAGAGAATGCAGGAAACTTGGGCAACCTTGCAATGTTGAGAGTCAGAGCCTTTACCTAGGCCTGTCTATCAGCCCTGCTGCCTTTGGACAGCACAGACCTGCAATGTGGGGTCATGTCTGGTTGGGGATTTGGCTGGAGCCAGACCACAGAGACTTGGCTGCTCAACATGGAACCTCAAGTCAGTTGAAAATCTAGCTGTTTATTCACCAAGCATTTGTGGGGCCCCCACTGCGTGCATATACTGTTGGGATCCTCAGAGCCCCCACCTTCCTCCCGAACTCCCCTCTAGCCCTACCTCCCAGCACCCACACAGCCTGGGCCTCCCCTTGCAGGTTTCAACATGATGATGATTATTATCCGAGTGGCGGCAGGCATGCGGCCCTCCCTGCAGCCTGTCTCTGACCAATGGCCAAGCGAGGCCCAGCAGATGGTGGACCTGATGAAACGCTGCTGGGACCAGGACCCTAAGAAGAGGCCATGCTTTCTAGGTGCTCATCCAGCATCCCCTGCCCAGGGACTGGGAGCTGGGTGGGGCTGAGAGGGGAGATGACTGAGTATTCCTGGGAGCGATGCAGAGATACTTTTGGCACTATGTCCTAGAAGAACTTTTTTTTTTCAGAGACAGGATCTCTGTTGCCCAGGCTGGAGTGTGGCAGGGCAATCATACCTCACCATAAGCTCAAAATCCTGGGCTCAGGAGATTCTCTCACCTCAGCCTCCTGAGTAGTGAGAACTACAAGCACATCACCATGCCTGGCTAATTTTTAGATTTTTTTTTTCAAGGGATGGGATCTTGTTATGTTACTCAGGCTCTTCTCAAACTCCTGGCCTCAAGTGATCCTCCTGCCTCATCCTCCCAAAGTGCTGGGATTACAGGTGTGAGCCGCTGTACCTGGCCTAGAAGGCCTTTTTTTTTTTTTTTTGAGACGGAGTTTCACTCTTGTTGCCCAGGCTGGAGTGCAACGGCACGATCTCAGCAACCTCTGCCTCCCGGGTTCAAGTGATTTTCCTGTCTCAGCCTCCTGAGTAGCTGGGATTACAGGCACAAGCCACCATGCCCAGCTAATTTTTGTATTTTTGGTAGAGATTGTGTTTTTCCATGTTGGTCAGGCTGGTCTCGAACTCCTGACCTGAGGTGATCTATCTGCCTTGCCTTCCCAAAGTGCTGGGATTACAGGCATGAGCCACCGTGCCCAGCACTAGGACTTTTTAAGGCAGACTGCATCATGGGGCTGGCAGGGTGGCATTGGGAGCCAGGAGCAGCTGAGGATGGAGTCTGGGCTCTGTGTGTGTTAATGCATGTCCCTGTGGAAGGTGGAGTAGAAACCCTCAGTACCAAAAGGCAGAAGCCACAGCATCTGGGCCTGGCCCTGTCACCAAGCTCTCCAGGCAGCCCTAAGTCCTTTCAGAGCTACTGTTTCCTTATTTGTAAAATGTTTTCAGGCCATAAGATCATAGGCCGGGGGTGGCCCATAAAGTTAACCAGTTCTTTGGGGACTGTGAAAATGCACCTGTTTGTAAGTGTGAGCATCTTAGAGATTCCCTAGCCTTGCCCTCTCATTCTGTGGGCAAGGACCCTGATAACTCAGAGGGTCAGTGCCTTGCCAAAGGTGCCTCACCACGACCCAGGTGTTCTGCCTTCTTGTGCATGTATATGAACCTATGTGAGCCCGGGAATGGATTTTGAGAGGATACAGGAATGTTAGGGTATCTAAAATAGGGAGGGTACTGCCGGCCAGCCTGCTGCTTCCTTTCCTCTCTTTCTCCCCTTCATGGAGCAGACATTACCATCGAGACAGACATACTGCTGTCACTGCTGCAGAGTCCTGTGGCAGACCCAGAGAGCGAGGCCCTGGCCAGGAAGGTGTCTTGCAAGTTGTCGCTGCGCCAGCCCCTGGAGGTGAGTATGTGGGCTGGGCAGTCCTTATAGTCATGCTAAGCTGGAGCCCACTGTGTGGACTGTTGTGACCTCTGGCCAGACACTGAGCACTCATGCACAGCCCGGTTCGGGGCTACTACCTCCATCCAGAGGGGACACCTTTCCCTAATTTGTGGGAAGGTGCTCCAAAGGATAGTGGTAGCTGAAGCACAGAGCCCCTGGGAAGGACATACCTTCTCTCACATGTTTGGGACCAAGCAGAGTCCCGTCCTGCAGAGGAAGACCTGGCTTTCCCAAGCTTTCATGCTGTGGGTACCAACATTAACCCTCTGCTCTCCTGTCCCTACTCTAACATGGGAACCAGTCGTGGGTTGGCATGGGGCTCCCCTGGCTGAACTCACAGATCCACCCTGAAGTTCAAGTGGCCCAAGGGGAAGGCAAGGCCCTGAGCTGCCTCTTTCTTGAGAGTCTCTCCTGCTCAGTGTTTTCCTCTAGAAAGCAGGGGATAGTCATGGCAAAGGATAAGGGTCTCCCAGAACAGGGTGGGATATGAGTCCTGATAGTGACCAGGAATGCTCCAGAGAGGGGAGGAGGGCACAGCCTAGAACTGTGCCACTCATCTAACCTTCACCTGCTGGTTATGCCTCCCCAGGTTAATGAGGACATCAACCAGGAAATGATGGACAGCGGTGAGTCCGGGTGCCACAGATGGAACCAGAGAACTCACAGCGGAGAAAGTAGAGTCAAACCACACCCTCTCCCCATCCCCCTGACCTCTCCCTCCTCCTCAGGCCTGTCACACATCCAGG
The DNA here is from genome assembly GCA_963573645.1 of Pithecia hirsuta. Lineage (NCBI taxonomy): Eukaryota > Metazoa > Chordata > Mammalia > Primates > Pitheciidae > Pithecia > Pithecia hirsuta. The sequence continues at coordinate 21,178 of CAUYLZ010116257.1, forward strand.
GTTTTGGGGACTTTATCCAGCACCCAGCTGCGTGTTCAGAAATGCACATCCCCTCACGGAGCCTAGCTGCCTCCCCTTCAGGTCTGTGTCCCTCTAAGACCAGATTTCCCCTTTCCTGACCTGAGAGGTGAAGGATTGGTTCTCAAGGCTGCTGCATGTTAGAATTGCTCGGGAAATTTAAAAAAAAAATGTTTTGCCTTGGGCACACCCTAGGCCGAGTAAATCAGTGGGGGTTAGGCCTTGGGTAGTGATCATTTTTGTCATTTTAATTCTAATACTCCACTGGGTAGAGCAGGAGGATGGTGATCCTTAAGACCTCAGAGGGGAGTTTAGATCATAGAGCTCCAACCACAAGTTTATTTCCAGCTTACACTTACTCACTTCACCTCCGGCCCTCACCTGAAAGTTCTTCCCTACAGAATTTGTCCTTCCACTGGTACAATGAGCTGATCATGGTTTGTCCCCTCTTTGCTGATCCAGATATGGATGCTCAAAGAGGCAGAGAATTGGCTAAGGTCAGGGGATGCTGAGGGGTGGAATCAGGATTTACACCCAGGCCCCTTGAGCCCACTGCTCTTTCCGCCTCATCCAGGGGGAAAGGACTGCAGGACTCAGCTCTCTAGGATGATGGAGCCTGAACTCGAATATTAACAGTCATGACTGTGTAGAGAGCCTTGCTTAGGAAAGGCCCTGCCCTCGCTGCTGTAGCCTCTGTTCCTGGATGGTACTTCCAGGAGACAGGGGGATGGCCATGATGACCTCTGGACAAGTCACAGGTCGTTTTTTTTTTTCAACCCCATCTTCCTCCCAGCAGACTCCAGAAACTACCTGAAGCAGGCCCTTCAGCTCTCCGACCATGAGAATTCGGTCCCAAGCGATGAGGAGCTGCACATCTATGAGAACAAGGTCACTCCCCTCCACTTCCTGGTGGCCCAGGGCAGTGTGGAGCAGGTGAGGCTGCTGCTGGCCCACGAGGTAGACGTGGACTGCCAGACGGCCTCTGGATACACGCCCCTCCTCATCGCCGCCCAGGACCAGCAACCCGACCTCTGTGCCCTGCTTTTGGCACATGGTGCTGATGCCAACCTGGTGGACGAGGACGGCTGGGCCCCCCTGCACTTTGCAGCCCAGAATGGGGATGACCGCACTGCACGCCTGCTCCTGGACCACGGGGCCCGTGTGGATGCCCAGGAACACGAGGGGTGGACCCCCCTTCACCTGGCTGCACAGAATAACTTTGAGAACGTAGCACGGCTTCTGGTCTCCCGTCAGGCTGACCCCAACCTGCATGAGGCTGAGGGCAAGACCCCGCTCCATGTGGCTGCCTACTTTGGCCATGTTAGCCTGGTCAAGCTGCTGACCAGCCAGGGTGCGGAGTTGGATGCTCGGCAGAGAAACCTGAGAACACCACTGCACCTAGCAGTGCAGCGGGGAAAAGTGAGGGCCATCCAACACCTGCTGAAGAGTGGAGCAGGCCCCGACACCCTTGACCATAGTGGCTATGGCCCACTGCACACTGCAGCTGCCAGGGGCAAATACCTGATCTGCAAGATGCTGCTCAGGTACGGAGCCAGCCTCGAGCTGCCCACCCGCCAGGGCTGGACACCCCTGCATCTAGCAGCCTACAAGGGCCACCTGGAGATCATCCACCTGCTGGCTGAGAGCCAGGCAAACATGTGTGCCCTTGGAGCTATGAACTGGACTCCCCTGCACCTAGCTGCACGCCATGGGGACGAGGCGGTGGTGTCGGCGTTGCTGCAGTGTGGGGCTGATCCCAATGATGCAGAGCGGTCAGGCTGGACACCTCTCCACCTGGCGGTCCACAGGGGCACCTTCATGAGTGTCATCAACCTCTTGGAACATCGCGCAAATGTCTGCGCCCAGAACAAGGTGGGCTGGACACCTGCCCACCTGGCCGCCCTCAAGGGCAACACAGCCATCCTCAAAGTGCTGGTCAAGGCAGGTGCCCAGCTGGACGTCCAGAATGGAGTGGGCTGCACGCCCCTGCAGCTGGCCCTTCGCAGCCAGAAGCAGGGCATCATGACCTTCCTCGAGGGCAAGGAGCCGTCAGCGGCCACTCTGAGTGTTTCTGAGCTGGGAGCCCAAACAGAAATTTAAACAACTTGGCCAGGCATGGTGGCTCACGCCTGTAATCCCAGCACTTTGGGTGGCTGAGGCAGGCAGATCACCTGAGGTTGAGAGTTGGAGACCAGACTGGCCAACATAAAGAAACCCCGTCTCTACTAAAAATACAAAAATGAGCTGGGTGTGGTAGCACATGCCTGTAATCCCAGCTACTCAGGAGGCTGAGGAAGGAGAATTGCTTAAACCGGGGAGGCAGAGGTTCCAGTGAGCCATAATCGTGCCACTGCACTCCAGCCTGGGTGACAGAGCGAGACTCCATATCAGGAAAAAAAAAAAAAGAAAGAAAGAAAGAAAAAGAAAGAAAGAAAGGAAGAAAGAAAAGAAAGAAAGAAGAAAGAAAGAAAGGAAGAAAGAAAAAGAAAGAAAGAAAGAAAGAAAGAAAGAAAGAAAGAAAGAAAAAGAAAGAAAGAAGAAAGAAAGAAAGGAAGAAAGAAAAAGAGAAAGAAAGAAAGAAAGAAAGAAAGAAAGAAAGAAAGAAAGAAAGAAAGAAAGAAGAAAGAAAGAAAAAGAAAAAGAAAGAAGAAAGAAAGAAAAAGAAATTTAGACAACTTGGGGTTCCTCGCCTGTATGGAGTAGGAATTGATGGAAGTGCAGCTGGGCTTCTGGCAGGGCATCTTCCTCATCTGCACTCTTCACCTGCCTCTTTGACATTGAGAGGAGATAGGAACCTGGGTGACGGAGGCATGGGGAGGGGCACCACTGTGGCCATAGCTGAGGAATGGGCCCTGGCTTGGAGAGCTGCCTTCAACACATCCTCCAAGTCATTTCCAACAGACCCCAGGCCTCCTCCTCCTTTATGGGGACACAGCCCCCCAAGTGAATTCCCTCTCCAGTCCAAGACACCTAGCACCTTTTGCTACCTGCCTCTGAGTTCACAGGGGCCCTTGCATCCTAGCAGACCCCCTCTGAAGATGGAGGGAGGCACAGAGGTGAGGGCAGTGGGGTTCTCCCATCTCATGTCTTGTGTTCTTGGTTGCTTACCTCAGGCTGGGGCGGGAGAGCCAGACACACGTGCTTACTCAAGGGGCAGAAGCTAAAAGTTCAAAACTTTCTGCTCGCTATTTAAAGTCCCAGCCAGCCACCTGTTGCCACACTGCCCACACCTTTCCAGTGCCCCAGGTCCAGATGCCTGGGTCTCCCTCATGGCCTCTTGGGGGTATAGGAAGGGCACACTCCGACTGTGGATACATCACCCTATGGAGATGTGAGGTCCCTGGTCCAGCACAACCCTTCATCGTGTTCAGTTTTACAGCCAGGTTTCAAACTCTGAAGTCAAGAAAGCTGTGGCTCTGAGTCTCCTGTTTACAGATCGTTTGGCCTGTGGAGCCAAGTTGCATATATGGAGTATGGAGCTTGCAGGGCTCATTTTTATGACCACACCCAGGCCACCTATCACCTGTCCTGTCCTGTCCTGTTGCTTGGGGCTAGCGCTGTTCACACTAACTTTATGTGACCAGAGCCCTATAGCTCAGCTGCCAGGAGAACAGCCAACAACTGGGAGGGAGTGGGGACAGGATGAGTGTCCTGGGGTCCTATCCTGCTCCTTCTACCTCCCCACACTGCTGGGCAGCACAGCAGAAGCAGCCCCTTCCACTCAAGGATGTTTTGCAATTGTCAGAAAAAAGGAATCATCTGTCCCAACTATCGGCCAGCTCTGAGCCAAGCTGATTGGCAGACCTGCCTCTATATGTCATTCTCCTAGGCTGGGCACTCCAGGCTGGGCATGCAGCCAGCAGCCTGGCATCAGCATGGGGTGAGAGAGGTGGGGCAGAGGAAATCTGTTGCCCACGTGCAGTCCTGTTGAATTAACAAGTCCCTTTCAGCAGAGCTAAGCAGCTTTGCCTCCTCTGTCACTTGGCCTCTGGACCATTGCTCCAGCCCGTTGGGCCCTGGGCCCTTCACCACCGCCTTGCCATAGCTTATAGCCACCATGGAATGCCAGGTGTGAGCCCAGGAAGCTAAAGCATGTTCCAGAGCCAGGGTTGTAAACTGAGCCTGCACTGTAGAATCTCCTGGACAAGGGGCTTTTAAAATGTACCAACACCTGGGCCTATCCTCAACCAATTAAACCAGAATCTCCAGGGTAGGATCCTGGTGTGAGCACCACTAACAATTCCCAGGTGAGTTTAAAGAGCACCCAGAGCTGAGAAGCACCGGATCGTCCCATGGTTTCTCTCTGTGCCCTTTTTTAGCATAACCTTGCAGTCAATAGCCAGCAGCCTAGGTGTCAGAGGTCTTTTTCTCTCCCATTTGGATTCCTGGGGACTGGAGGCAGGGGACACTCAGCTGACTGTTCCATCCTCCTACTCCTTGCTAGCTGCCCAGCTCAATCTCTTTAGTCTCACTGAGACTAAGCCTTAGGCAAAACTTGTAGTTAAAGATGCCCCTAGGAGTTCAGTCTTTCCCAGAACATGCGAGAGCAGAAGAGAGGTGGAGGAGGCACAGGGCTGTTTGCTTCTCCTTCCACTCTGAAGTCTGAGTCTAACTCCAAATCTAGGATTCTATGAGAGCCAGAGAAGGGTCTGGGGCTATATACTCCAAGCCAAGGGAGCTCAGATCCATCAGTGGGAGTGATCACGAGGGAACAAAAGCGGGAGAAGAGTGGCTGGCTGATCCTATTGGAAAGAGCTGAGAACTGAGAAAAAGCCTTTAAAAAAGGAGTTAGAAAAGGCAGGTGATCCTTTTGCACCTAGTGTTCAGTGAATGACAGGGAGTGAATGACAGTGAATGCCATGGAGATGTGGACAGAACTGTCTTCGGGAATTATTTCAGCCCTAGTGATCCTGAGTCTGAAGGAGATTCCTCCACCTCCTTCCTCTGAGAGATAACAGGAGTGGTGACTTCAGGCCAGCCCTAGCCAACATGGCCCCGCATTGCCTACCAGCATCCTATTCTGCCCTCTCAAGCCACTCCTAGCCAGACACACACAAAAACAAACACACACAGTATCCACCTTGAGTCCCATTTCAACACAGCTGCCTTCTAGGGCTTCCCTAGGGATGTTTAAAATTGGGTTTGAATGAGGCCCTTGAAATTCCCAAGGAGAGGGTCTCTAGTTGAAGTTCAAGCCCTATTTAGGGGAGAATGGGGATAGGGGGATAAGAGCTCCCCAATTTCTTACTGGGCATCTCCACTCGGAGGTCATGTAGACTCCTTAAACTCAGAATGTCCGAAACTGAGCATTCTCTTCTCCCTCCGCAAGCCTGACTTCACCCTTTATACCCCATTTCAATTGAAGGTATCCAAACTCCTAACTAGGAGCCATTCTGGACCAGCACCGGGAGGATGGAAACTTACATCCGCACTGCTCAGTAGGATAGCCGCCAGCCACAGGTGCTGCTGAGCACTGAAATGTGGCTAGTGTGACCAAAGAATCAAGTTTTTTATCTCAGTAAACTAAATGTGGGTAGCTAGCCAAGTCTATACCTGTCTTGCCTCCTCCAGGCAGGTGCCATGTGGCGAGGGGTCGATCAGGGAGGGCTTTCTGGGAGATGTGGATGTTGAATGAAGACAAGGACAGAGCAGAAGAGGAGCAAAGCCTGGACTGGATTGAAGGGGAGAAAATTGGCTGGGGAATATGAAAGAGACACAGCTACTATGGGAGCAGACAGTGACCAGCTGATGGAGGGGCAGTGGTATCCAGGTGCGTGTAGAGGAGGTGCGTATTCGGTGGGGAGACCTTAACATTCATTCTGATTTGGAGCTCCCATGCAGGATGAGGGGCAGTTGGGAGCTGCTGTCAGTTTCCCAGCAGAAGGAGGATGCAATCAGAACATGTCATGCATCCTAAAGACCTCTTCAGCTGTGTGCAGAATGAGGAAATGGGGGACAGTGGTGGGAAATGGGGGACAGTAGGGGGAAATGGGGACCCTGCCCTAGGGTAGGGTCAAGGTCCTGCCAGGCACACCTGGGTTGGCATCCCAATTCTTTCCTTTGCTAGCTGTGGACTTCACCCAGAATTTCTGGGCTGCAGCACCTGTATTTATAGCAGATTTGTTATCTCGGGGATGCACTTAGATATCTCCAGCACCCGTTGGTACTCACCATCACTTCTCTCTTCTTCCAGCTTTCTGTTCCTGTCCTTTCTCACCAATGTTGCTCAGGTAACCCTCTCATTACCCTTTGCCCACGTGATAGCCTCCTTTCCCATCCTAAACTCTGCTTGAACCAATGCAGCCCACCCCAAGGAGGACATTCGTGGGTCCTGAGAGATGACATCCCCTAGCTAGAGACACAGATAGCCCAGATTGTTCCACCTGGATGCCTTCTTGTGCTGGAAATGGAAGCTGTTGGTGGAACCTCCAGTTATGAAGCTGGGAATCCTAAAGAAGCGGGGAGGCTTGGCAAGCTGTCTCCACAGCAAAGTGTAGGGCAGAGGCCCAAACGGGCTACTGCGACTGTCTAGAAGGGAGGCCGGATTGCAGGGATCAGCAGAAAACTCATCAGGCCTGAAAAGGCCTATAGGAAATGAGGAGACTGGGGAGACCATGTCCCTCTCCAAAGCCAACCTGGGGGGACTGAGCCCCAGGGAGAGAATGATAAGGCGCAGGGCTGAGGAGTGGAGGAAGCAAGGCTCCGGGCCTGTGGCAGGGAAGAAAGGAGGGAGGGAGCCCCAGGACCCCCTGCACACACAGATGGCAGCTCTGGGATGATCTTGTGTTCAGGAACATTCCTTCCTTGATGCCCCCTGCACTTACCTATAAAACACATCTCACCAACAGGTGAGGGCCTCCAGCCCACTCTGAAACCCAGCAAGCCTTGCTGCAGCACCCAACAGCCGCAGTCCCCTCTTCCTGCTAATGCTGAGTCCCCTTCTCCCACCAGTGCCTGCTGGGATCCTTCCAGATCCAACATGCCTGTCCCTGCCCATGAAGACTTCTCTGCTTGCCCCCTTGGAGATGCCCACTCCTTCCCCAAGGTCATTATGTCCCAATGTCCAGTGCAGTGAGGTTGACAGAGCTGCTCTCAGGTCTACCTTCCTTGCTCATTGTATGCCATGTCACCATGCCCTGCTTGTTTCTGTGTTCTGTTCGTTCCTCTCAGTGCCCTGGCGTCTGGGGCACAGAGGGTGCTTCCTCCCTGCTCATTGAATCAGATTAAAGGCAGCAGGGGTTTTTGGTGTAAGGTAATGTAAGGGACAGAGGGTAGAAACCAGGCTGGGCTGAGATCAGGGAGGGAAGCTGTGGACAGCTGGATCTAGGGACCTAGGCAGGCAGACCTAAAACTATCTTAGCTTGATGGTATCATCTAGCAGGGATAATGCTTATTTCTGGGTCGTCGGAAGAATTAAATCTGATGTCCTGCCAGTCAGAGGGCAAGGCAGTTAATAAGCACTCAACACATTTGTTTCTTGTAGCTTCTCCTAAATCAGAGGAATGCTCTTCTTGCAATAGGCACAGACAGCCCATCCTTTGGGAGCCTTCGGGCGAGGAGGCTCTTGGAAGCTTCTGCCCATTTTCCTGTGCCAGTGCATTCAGGAAAGGAAAGGGAGACTCTCCTTCAGTGCCTTGGTGTGGGCTGAGGCACTGAGACCCCCTGGGAAACACCTACAGGTCAGGTCAGTCACAGCACAAGGGCCAGCCCCACTAGCTGCTCATGCCTGCTTTACCCAGAGCCTGGGTCAGGTCTGCGGCATCAGCTCCGGGAGGAAACCAACAATGGGAGTTGTCTCCTATAGGACAGTGGCCTGCCTCTCTTTCCCCTGCCATGCTTTCCCCTGCCCTGGACGCAGCACAGAGCCTGGCCCCCAAATGAGTCTCCCCACAACTTATACACTCCTGGGGACAACGGGACAGCATGTATGAGGTTGGACCTGATCAGGAAAATTCAGAAGGTGTGGACGACCCAGCTTTGTCTCTGCATAGTCCCCAGTTCCGGGCCCTGCCCCTCCCATTCCCAGAATTGCACCACCTCCCCACGTTCTGATAGCCATCCTTCACTTCCTGTGCAGCTCTGACTCCCCTGGCCATGGGGTGCCAGGGAGGTGGCCCCCTCTCTCTGGCCTCACACGCAGCTCTGGGGCTCAGAAGCCGGGTGTGAATATGGGAGAAAGCCACATGCAAGTGTAGCGGTCATGCTGCACTTCCTATGAACTTGGGGTTGTCCCTGGCTCCAGCTGGGAGTAAAAGGTCTCTCCACATGCCCTCCTTGCCATTCCGTCTCCTGGCACCTCTCTGCTCCAGTGAGGCCTTATTTGCCAAGTAGCAGAACTGTGATGGGAGAGGAAGTGGGAAGCTATTTCTACCAGGTACCCCCTTCCCACTTCCCCTCTAACCCCACAAAGCGAAGGCAGGTCTCCCTACTCCAAAGATGGTCTGTTCTCCCTGCACCAGCTTCCTGCCTCCCTGTACCCCCAGAACCTAGTGTAGCAGAGCCAGGGACACCTGGTTAGTAGGAGAGGACCCTCCAGCACACAGGTGCCCAGACTGTCCCTCTCACTCCTGAAGCCCCCCTAATAACTGCACCCCCTGCTCTCCCCCAACTACCTACCCACCTGCTCGCTGGAGCAGCCCAAGTTCTATTTACATGCACCCCAGACTGTGACCCTACAGGTCCAGTCCCAAACAGGAATTCTTTCTCTTTAAAAAAAAAAAAAAAATCTTCTGATCATCCTAGCCTCTTTCAACTGCACTCAGGCTGGTCAGGAGGCTGGGTTGGAATGGACAATCTAAGATGTAGAGTCAGAAGATCTAGCCTGAAAGGCAAGCCACCCTTTCTGTATAAGAGGCTTCTCTTCTATAAGTGGAGATGATAAGAATGCCCCTCACTCCGGGGGGGTTAGGAGAAGAACATGCCATCACAGAGGGCAAAGCTTGCAGAGAGGGCCCTGCGCAGATGGGAACTAAAGTTGCAGACTCAGCCCAGGTCCTGGGATCTAGGAGGGCAGTGTGCCAGTGGGGCACAGAGAGGACTGGGCCACCAGGTAAGAGGAGCTATGCAGTCCCTGAGGGCAGGGATGTTTTGGGAAGAGATTCCAGATGGGAGAGGATGATGGAAATACCCACAAGGCAGGCCAGGCTTCAGTGTTTCTAGTTGCAGGCAATTGGCTGTGCCTGTGCTGAGACCACCTGGAATGCGGGATCTACAGCTGCTTCTTTCAGGCCTCCTACCCCAGCCATGCAGGAAGGAGTGGTCCATACTGTCAGTCTTCCTGCCCCCACTGGTGCCCTACGTACTTGTTCAAGGCCAAGGCACACCACGGCTGCTGCGTCACACGTCATCTGGGAGAATGGTGCCTGGAGGTGCGCAGTGCTGGCCTGTGCTGTCTGCCCTCCCCGGGCTCTGCTTTGGGGGAAAATTGTTGATCCCAACACTCAGATTGTGATCCAACTAGACTGAACTCACGAAGGCAGGGCTCATGACCATTCTTGACTGTTTTAATCCCAGCACCTCACCCAGGGCCTGGAGCACAGGAGTTGCTCAATAACTGTTCCCCGAGGAAGACAGCAGATAGGTGGATGAAACAATGCAGTTTCTTAGTCTGCTGGACAACTCACGTTCTCATTCCCAGGACCTTTCCCCAGCCCAGGGCCACCTGAGAGCCCTCCAGGACCCAGAAAGAAGAACGAGGGCCTGAAGCCTCGAAGACTTGCAGCCACCTCTGCATCTGCTCCCTTGTGACTCTGTGATTTCGGTTCCCATCTAATATGACATATGCAAAGTGCCCGGCTGTGCCTGGCCCTTAGGTGGTGATCCTGGGCTGTGCTCTAGGAGGGAGGGGCAGGGGGCAGGGGTGCAGACTCCACCTGCTGTAAAGGCAAATGAATGATCCTTTGATTAAAAGGCAGTCTACAGAGCGACACAGGCACAGATAGAAACCCAGGGAAAGGCAGAGAGGAGCGAAAACTGGAGGCTTCCTTTCCACCCTGCCATCAAGAGCAAGGGACCATCGTCAGGGCCTCTCTGGAGAGAGTCAGAGCCTGGGCCACCCCCTTCCACCTTGTGTTCCCGTGTCGTGTTGGGTCCTACTCCTCCCATTTCTTTGCCCCTGAAGTGCTGAGGGGGGGAGAGGGTGGATCCCAACCCTCCCCCTGCCCACTCTAGCTGTCAATCTGCTGTCTGGTAGAAAGATGTGAAGCCTCGTGACAACTGTGGGCAACTTTCCCCTGCCCCGCCTCCCGCCCCTGCCCTGCCCTCTTCCCCTCTGCTCCCTGTCAATGCTCTTCTCACTCTGCTCTGGATCTTGCTTCTCTCCCTCCCTCCCTCTCTCCCTCCCTCTCTTCCTTCTTCTTTCCTCTGTTTCCCTTTGTCATCTCAGCTGATAAGCCTGTATACCCTCGTAAGATTCCTAATCATGGGATATGCTTTTAAGCGTCCACCCAGGTCAAGATCTTTCACGGACTTTGAGCATGGTATGTGTACAATGGGGATGGATTGGATTCCTGGGGCTTCTATCCTCCTTGGGGACCTCATGCCTTCCCCAGAAGGTAGTCACTGGGCCATTGGTCCCCCTAAGTTAGACTAGGGGCCTGTTTTACCCACCTTCCAGAATCAGGGTGCTCTTGGAAACAGGAGCCTCTCCCAGGGCTCAGCGCTACCTTTAGGTTCAGGAGAAGATCAAAGTCCATAATTAACTGTTCAGGGCAAGTTAAGTGCTCCAAACTTTGGTGCTAAAAATACTGTATTTAGCATGCAAATTATGCCCTGACAGCTCCCCAGAGCCTGAGCCCGTGGGTGCCAGCACCTTGTTTGTCATCACCGCGGTTATTCTCAAGGTGGTAAGAATATTCCTCCCTCACTGGGTGGATTTACACTTCATTTGTAGAAAGCAAAGTTTCTGTTGTCGGGGCAGTGCCAAGTTGTGGCCCAGAAGGCTTGGAGCTAGGGACCGGCCTGGAGGCTGAAAGGAGGGAGCACTGTCCAGGCCGTGGTGGTCAGGGCCTTCCCTGCTTCCCCCAGCCTGCCCCAGAGGAAGGCGATCCTGACATGAGACAGGAGACAGGTCAAGGGACACAGGCAGACACAGGCAATGCCAGCGCTTCCAAGGCCACCTTTTCCACAGAGCCTTCTCTACTCTGGTGGGTGAGAGGGCAAAGGATGGATCCTTCAGAGGAAGCAGGAGCTGCCACAGAGGAGGTGAGCAGTGGAGGTGATCTGGCTTCCTTGGGTTAGAACCTGCGGACACAGGGATCTCACTACCCTAGAATGCCAAAAACAGAGGTGGTGCTGCTCTCTTCTACTCAGGGGTCCTGGAAGGTGACTCTTGTCAAAGTTTTATTAGTTTGGTGCATGGATAGTGATGTTACAGAGTCTGGGGCCCAGGGGTTCTCCCAAGTTGCAGCTTCCCCTCCTCCCTCAGGGCAGGGCCAGGCAAGGCCAAATGGTTTTCAGCAGCCTCTTAGCCATGGGCTCCTCTAAGGCAGAGGCAGTGGAAGGGAAGGGAAACAGGAGAGAAAAGGCCAGAAGGAATAGAAAAGGAAAGTGGTTTTGCATCAGACTGTGGCAGAGGCAGCCCCTCAAAGAACCTTTGATGTCTCCCAGCCCAGGCCCAGATAGAGTTCTAAGGCCTGACCTCCCCGTCAGACCCCAGGCTGGCCAGCATGTGCTGTGAGAAGGGATGCATTGCAGGGCCGTCCAAAGGTGGCAGGGTGGGCTAGGGCAAGGAGTTCCTCTCCCCACAGACCCTCCTGGGCCCTTCAAGATGAGGGTTCCTCTTCTCAGAGCAGGTGGAAACCACTTGGGGAGCTGTAACAGGATGAGGCAGGTCAGGACCCACCTGGGAAGTAGAGGTCCACATCAAGGTGCGGGAGAGGGCTGAGGTTTTTGGCTTGGGAATCTCTGGGGACCATCCTGCAGTCTGGTATTTACATGGGTCTCCCAGGACTAAAGTTGCCTGGCTCCTCAGCAAGAGAGTTTGCTTCCCTCCTGTGGGCCTTGCAGGGTGTGAACTGTCCATCTCTCCCTACCGCCTGCTCCAGGTCAAGCCCCACAAACAGATAAAACTCAGCCTCTAGGCCCTGACTCTGGCCCCAGCAACCCCAGAGCCCCAGAGGAAGGTCAAGGAAGGCGGCTACATCTTTGGTGCCAAGGATAGGGGCCTGGAGGTGAGAAGGGGGACTCTGTGAGCTGCCCCTGAGCTGGGGGGTCCAGCCCCAGGGCTGGTACCATGCCCAGCTCACTAGCACTGCCCTGGCAGAGTGAGGGTGTGCAGGCAGTGAGGGGCATGGAGCCAAGCGAACACTGCAGGGCCTGCCAAGGTGAAGAGGAGGCCGATCCACCCAGACCTTCCTGCCTGCGGTTCACAGGGGTGAGGCCGGCCGGCCTGGGCAGGGAGGCGGGAAGCAGGCTGCTGCGCGGGCAGGCAGCAGAGTCAGCAGTGGAGGATCTTCAGGAAGGCCTTGCGGAACTCAATGTTGAAGGTGGTGTAGATGATGGGGTTCACGGCGCTGTTGACGTAGCCCAGCCACGTGAAGGCGCTGTACAGGACAGGCGGGATGTTGCAGTCACAGTGTATGTTCAGGATGTGTGTGATGAAGAAGGGCAGCCAGCAGATGATGAATACGCCTGGGGGAGAGGGCACGGTCAGGCTGGGACCCAGGGCCAGGGAGCACGGCTGAGAACACCCACACCCAGTGCGCCCTGACTCGTGTGCCAAGACAGCAGGCTGTAGCCACAGGAGCACTGCAGGAGGAGTCCTACCTCTTAGGAAAGGGTTCATGGTTTAAAAATAAATCCGAAAGGTAACCATTCTGATCCAGGTCAGCCAATAGAAATGGAAATATCTACTCTACTGCCAGCTCATCTTGGAGGGCTATAGATCCATGCCGCTTAGTTCTCACAGCATCCTCAGGAGTTATGTAAGATAAAGGCTCATAGCGGCTCTGCAGTATACCCAAGGCCACTGACTCTTGAGCACCAAAGCTGAAAGCTGAACTCCAGTCCATCCAGGTCCCCAAATGGCCAGGCTCTTGCTCCAGCCTTCCCTCAGTTTCCCCAGCCTTGGCAGGTACACCCTTGCTAGTCCCTGCCTTGAACCATGCCTTCTCACCCAGGCTGCCCACCTACTTGCTCTGCTTACCTAACTCAGGTGCACTTTTTCCAGGACCTCTTGTGCAGGTGTGACATTCGGCCTGGAAGCAGTGTGTGCATGGAATGCCCTACAGGCACAGGAGGCATCCTGGAGACTGAGTGTGTCTGGGAAGAGTAGGGCCACAGAGCCAAGCCCCTATGGACTGCCTGGCCCCAATCCTAGGCTACCACATCCCAGTCCCATGATGATGAGTGGTCCCATGGGACCAAGTGCTCTCATTTATAAAAGGGAGGTAACAGCTGCCCCACTCATGCTCCAGGATCATCGGGAAGTCAAAGGGGATTCAGGTGCTACCTGGAAGACAGAGTCACAGGTGTCCCTTCTTCTCCCAGCCACCCATATTAGTCTACCCTTTTTAATTCATGGTTTTCTAGATTTCTATTGTGGACAGGGCCACTTTTCATTTAGATTGGGGACCACCCCTCAACATCCCTTTTATTTTTCAGAGCTCTGGTCCCATGGACTCTTACTTGAGTGCAGGTGAACTGAATTTCCCAGTTCCTCAACAAGAGCAATAGTCATAAAAACCATAATAATGACACTTACATATGCATAGCACTTTGCAGTGTAGAAAATGCTTTCACCAACTGATTGTCACAACAACCCTGAGAAGTAAGCTACTCTACAGATGGGGAGACTAGAGAGAGAAAGTGACCTTCCTGGACATACAGGCATGTGAGGTTCTGGTGACAGCATAATAGACTGGTCAAGTTCCCAGACTCTGGAGTCAGACTGCCTGAGTTCAAACCATGGGTCCTCTTGGTCAGGTTATATGACCACTCTAAACCTCTGTTTGCCATCTGTAAAGTGAGCACAATTACAGGATCTACCTAATAGAGCTGTCTGTATGTCAATGGGCTTGGCCTGCACCCGAGGAAATGCTAGCTCCATGACCCTGCAGCCGCAGTTAGGAAGGATGTGGTAAGGAATGGAACCTTTCGCAGACCAAGCTGTGGCCAGCAGCCAGGGCCGACTCACCGAGAACAATGGCGAGCATCTGAGTGGCTTTCTTCTCCTTCTGCTGGGAGAGCTTCCTACGGCTTATGGTCTTGAGGGAGGTCCGGGTTTTGCCATTGGGCATGGTCTGGATCTCAAAGAACTTGGCAATCCTGGGGTGGTTTCTGGCATGCCCGTTCTTCTCTGGTTTGGCGGGGCTATCAGTAGTGCTGTGGAGACCATGGTGGGACGGGTCGGGGAGAGTCAGCTGGTGGTGGCTGGGCGGGATGGGGCTGTACCGGGTCCTCTCGGGTGGGCTGGTACTAGAGAGCATCTCCATCTCCAGCTCCTGGGCTCGCCGGGCAGCCTCCTGCACCAGAGGCAGAGGGCTCTGGGTAAAGCCAGGCCAGTTCCCAGGCATCAGACACACATCTCACTGGCCCCTCCCTTTCCCCTCTGAAGACTCCTGTAAACACCACAGGGTCACCTTGCCAGAAAGGCAAGAATGTCACTGAGACATGGGACCCAGGATGCATGGCAGGCCCTGCAGAATTGCCCCTGTCCTTTTCCCCATGGCAATCCGCATGCAGCCACAATACCCCACCTCTGTTCTGCCGGGACTGAGTACCAGGGACTTATCTCTCATGGCCTGAGCAACACTTACTGTCAGCAAAGTGCCAGGTGCCACAGTGGCTGCTGGGGTAAAGAGCTGATGATGTTCAGCCCTGCCTCCAGAGACTCATGTTCTGACTGCAAAGAGGGCACCCACCCCCATTCTCCCTACCAGGATCAAACTAGGGGCCCAGTGCTCCTGCTTCATGGGTATTTGCACCTGCATACACACATGGCCTCCATATTCTCCTGGATAGACTGATCCAGGTCCCAAAGGGCTGACCCTGAGGCCCCACATCTTCCCTGCTGGAGTGACCTAGAGGGCCCTGGCATGGATCCACTCGTGGCTTCCTGGGATCTTCTGTAGGTTCTCCTGTTTGAGGCCTTGGAGGTGTTAGTCTAAACTTCTGAAGTGCAGCTCGCTATGTCCCCAGGTGGCATAACTGGGTTGCTGCCTTGGCCCTGACCCTGAATCTCTGTTTTGGCACCTGCAGCATAAACAGCTTCTTAGAGTCCTGCCCTTGCAGTGCAGATGAAGGCAGGATGCCTGACCTGGATTTTGTATGTGGCCCTCTGTGGGTTCTCTGGCCCTGTTCACCATACCTCCAGGGGATGGAGCGCCTGCTATTTGCATCCTGGTATAGCTACCATCTGGCAGAGGCTGGGGTCTGCTGTGTTTCTGCACCTGAAGGCACTATGGACACAGAGTGCTTCACCATCAGGCCCCACAGCTGCTCTGCTCCATCCTTCCCCCGAACCTGCCTGTCCATAAAGCAGCTCACGTCCATGGAAAGAACACAGGTGTGGAGTTCAAAGTCTAAGGTCTGGGCTGTCACCAACTCTTGAGACTTGGGTGAGTCGCCTAATCTCTCTGAGCCTGCTTCCTCTTCTGTAAACTGAAGATCGGTTCGATCAAAAAGACTTACCTCCCAGGGTCGTGGTGAGGATTTGATGAGATAATAGGGATATGGTAGATGTTTGAGAAATGGGAATAGCCATTATTATCATTTTTATTTTGTTGGTATGGCCAACCATTTTGTTGTACACATCCATGCCTTGCAGAATCGAGCTGTCTCACTCCATGCCTGCTTAGAGATGTGCCTCGTGAGTCTGTCCTCAGCTGAGGCAATGTAGGGGTTTCTGGGGGTGCTTCTCCCATTGGCCAGCTTCTGAGGTCTCAGAACCATGGCCAGTGGGCTTCCCTATAGGCAGAAAGACCTGGCTCTGGGTCCCTGGCCTGAGCACTTACCACTCTCCGCCTGTTCACTGGGAAACTCCCATTAGACTTCATGATAACGGTGCAGAGTTTCATGTCCTCAGGGTGAGTACAGTTGCCCTGTGGAGTGAGCCAGCACATGGGTCACACAAGGTGGTGGGGATGGAGGAGGCAGAAACCCAAAGTGCAGCAGTCCGTGGAACTCAGACTGGGCAGAAGGGCTCAGAGATCAGAAGGGTGGGGGCCAGAGGAGGCAGCTGGGTCAAGGGGGAAGGCTGGAATGAGACAAGAAGTGGTGGGTAGGATGAGAGACACAGGACCCTGATTTTTAAGGGGCACCTGCTAAGGGCCTGGCATTGTTTTAGGCACACTCACATCCCTTCTCACATGGATCCTCAAGACCACCCTGTGAGGCTGGTATTTTGATTCCCATTTAACAGATGAGAAAACAGGCTCAGAGAAGTTAAGCAACTTGCCTAAGGTCACTCAGCAAAAAAAGTGGCAGTGACAGGATCTGAACCTGATGTGTCTAACGCAAGAGCTCTTGTTCCTTCCATGCCCACACACTGTCTTCCTTGGGAAGGACTGAGTGAAGGGGAGGATTCACAAGATCAGGGGAAAACGAAAGAGGAGCAAAGGAGAGATGTAGTGGAGAAAAAGTCAGGAAGAGGGATGTGTGCCTGGAAGGGAGAACAGAGAGTACAGAAGGTAAAGGAAAGAGGATGGAGGAGTCAGAGGGAGCTAAAGGGAGACAGGGAAACCAGAAGAGAGGAAGAGAGGAGCCCAGGTGGGTACCAAGCAAGAGTTACCACCTTCAGTCGCAAAGATCTCCAAGCAAAGACCTCTCCCTGTTGTTGAGCACCATGGACCCCACCTCCCTCTAGACTCAAGTCGCTCCACTGAGGTCCACACCTTCACGATCTGCCCTTGCCCAGCTACTGGGAGCTCTTTTAGCCTGGACCTAACCCTTGCTGAGTTACCCAAGTTCCCACCCGAGCGGAGGATGAGCCCTCTTGGTAATGGTTAGGTGGGGACACTTGGAGGAGGGGGGAGGGGTCTTGAGACCTTTAGTGGGGCCCTCAGGTGGGCCCTGAAAGCTCGGCTGCTGCGCTTGGTGTTGACTCGCTTGCGGCGTCTGCGGAGGACAATGTAGATCTTGATGTAGACCAGCAGGGTGACAATGAAGGGCACGTAGAAGGAGACGATGGAGGAGTAGACCACGAAGGCCGGGTTGGCGATGATGCACTCATTCTGGTCTGCGGGAGGGAGAGCCCGGGTGGGCAGGAAGTCAGCGCGCCCACTGGACCACAATTCCACGAGCGCATATTCATGCCCTTCCAGGAACGAGTAGTGATTTTACAGCGAATATGAATGCGACTAGATGTTTAAGGCTTCCTGGTCATATATATATATATATATATATATATATATATATATATATATATTTTTTTTTTTTTTGGTCTATCCTCATCTTTTGAAAGTCAACAAATTGGGCCCTGAGAAGGAATGTGACTTGCCCAAGGTCACACAGTGAGTCCCTGGTACAGCCTAACTTAGCACCTACCCCCGACCCTGCACACACACTAATCAAAATTGTTTCTCCACCACTCTCTCCCTTTTGGCACCACCTCCTGTCTCTGCAAGCTCTGCTGTCTCTGCAGTGGAACATTCCTGCACAGAGGGGATTAAAAGAGCAGGGGTGGAATGCTAAACCTCCCTGCCCATTGGCAAGAGCATTTCTCCTGAACTGAGCTCAGCAGGGTTCAGGGGAACCCAGTGGCCCATGTGGAGGTCTGGGTTGTCAGAACCAACTTCAATCCACATGCCAGGGGCTGTCCACACCCTGCCCTCCATCAGGTAAAGCCCCCAAAATAAGTACTCCATGGTGGGGGCACTGCTGAGTTTGGGTGTTGTCCTGGAGCCTTTCTGGGCCAACTCTGTCAATGTGCTCCGCCAAGCTCAATGGAACCATTGGAGACCCTGGGCCAAGCTCTGTGGGAAGCCCGGCCAAATTTCAGAGTGTCTAGCGCCAAGGCTGAATGTCTGGTTCAGTGGAGAGTAAGTCCAGATGTTTGTCCCTGGTCAATCTCCTATTGGCTTTCTAATTTTCAACCTGGATGACCTACTAGGGACTTACAACCCTGTGCAGATAAAACAAAGACAATGTGTCACCCCACCATCCTGGAACACATTATCTACTCTCCTCCATCTCACGTCACTGAGTACTTAACAAAAATTAATGTCCCATATCTTCTTCAAGTACAGAGAAGATAAATAATATTTTCTTCCTACAGTTAGCTCTCAGTTAACCACCAAAGAGTGACATTAAGGGTATATAGATGCTCTAAAATTCTTTCAATAACAATGCATATTTCTAATTGCATTTACTAACCACCTAAAATGGTTCTGGAGCTTTGCTAGGTACTAAGGATAACAGAACTAATAATCTACCTTCATGGCCCTTTATAGACGTTCTAATGATGAAGAAAAACAAACAAAGATTATTATTTATAAAACACTAGGTTCTAAGGAGGTAGGTCCTACAAACAAACAAATAAAAAAAAACTGTCACATTTCTGGGTTTGAAATACCTGGGAAAAGGATGAATTGTTCTGTGAAAGAAAGGGTAAGAGATTTTATGGCAGAGATAAACAGGTAGAGAATAGAGTAGATAGATATAAGTTGGCAGAGTGTTGTGCACAATTCTGATAAGGTAAGAGTGAAAGAGAAGCTCTAGTTAGCATCTCAGCCAAAGAAATGGAGGACAAAAACCATGATCAGTAGAGATTCATGCAGTTATGTGATGTCAAACCCCTTCAGACCTCCCCTTGAAGCTGTCAGTAGAATCTACCATGTGAATTTTTTCTGAGGAATGTGAAGAGGTGCAGAGTTGTATATACTCAATCAGTTATGGGATTTGGGAAATTTGGTACTTTTGTAAACCTAGCCAACCTAGCCTATCATTACTGATACAGCCATCCTATGTGGATTGCCTATCACATGCCAGGCATTATGTTAAGAACTTTATGTATATTTGACATTTATTCATTCAAAAGATATTGACTGCCTCTTTCATGCCTAGAATTGAACTCAATTCATCCTCATAACAACCCAGCAGGATAGATATAATTATCTCAGTGTTATGAATGAAGAAACTGAAGCTCAAATTGCTTGCATAATGTGTCCAAAGTCATACAGCCAGTAAATGGCAGAGCAGGATCTAAACACAAATCTGCTGAATTCCGATAATCATACTCTGAGCTCCTCCATTCTACTCCTTTTCTGTTGATGTTTCTTCCTGAGGACTGTCTGTTTTAGAAAAGCAATTTGCCACTGTACGTGGATCTTAATAGAGTGGCCCACTTAGATCAGGGCATTTAAAGCAGGAGAGGGTCTCTTCTTGAGCATGCTCCTTCCTACATGTTCAATCCACATCCTAGTCCCACACCATGACTTTTAACATCAGCTGAAGTGATAGGGCACTGGCGTCCTCACCAGTGAGTTATGGTTCCCTGGACAGAGAGAGATTTTTTTCCCCCAGTGTCTTGCCCCATGCTGCAAGGAGGGACATTGTTAAACGGTTTGGCAGCCAGAAGCCTGCTGCACCACAGGCAAAGCTTGAATGAAATTTCATTCCAGGGAGAGGTAAATCAGTGCTGGTGACAGGAGATATAAGCCTTAAGCCAAACCATGATAAGAAGGGGAAACAGAGAAACGAGAATGGAGCCATTTTGACAATTCCCCCTCTTAACTTTCTCCTACAGAGAGAGGAAAGGGGATAGGAAGAGTACATTGAGAATAAGGAAGGTGGGAAGGGCAGTTTTTACCCACTCAAGACAGGAATGCATTCATTCTTTCATCCAAGAAACATTTATTAAGCATCTGTTCTGTGTCAGCCATCATGCTGGGTGCTGGAAAATAGAAAACAATTTAAGTCATGGTCCCCATTTAGAGGAGATCACAGATGGGTGGGAAAGACACACTTGTAAACAAGTTAAAAGGTGTTTATTGTACTCTCTTCTCCGAAACCCACTGAAAGCAACAAAAAGAATGAAAATATAACAGAAGATTCCATCTTCTGTTATATTTTATCTTGGCTATGGGCTAAGATTAACTGCTCACCACAGTTCATTCCTGTCTTTCCATAATAGAAAGGAGTGGGTAAGGAGCAACTGCCAAGGCAGGGACCATGTTTCTTAGCCTCTCCTTTACATTTAGTTGAGCCATGTGACAAGTTCTCAAAGCTGGAATGTGAACAGATGTGATCTGTGTTACTTTTGGGCCAAGATGATCAAGAGATGGGCATACTTTCTCTATACTCTCTCTTTGCCCTTCTTCTAGTAGAATTCAGGGGACTCCAAGACCCCCTCAAAAAAAGAAGGAGCCCAGACCTCTGACTCACCATATGGCATCTGCCTGCTGACCAGGAACATCAGCTCTGTACCCTTACACTAGTGAGAAATTAGTATATAACATGTTAAACCATTGAAATTTGGAGGTGCAGTCAGTTGTTACAGAAGCTAATGTTACTCTAAAGAAAACAGGCTAAAACCCATATCTACCACATTCAGTGAAATTTAGGTTTCATCAAAGGAAGGCAAAAAAATAAGTCCTATATGTTGCCAGATTTTCTTGAAAGTAAAATAAAAGATCCCTAAAGGCTGAATAAATGTTTATTGGAGAGGGAAAAAAAAGGAGTAGAGAAGTAGGTGAGTCAAAGAAGAGTACATTTCCCTGTGGTGACTCATTTCTGTAAGACAAAGGGCAAGGGAGATGGGGTGTGGCTAGGGAGACACTATGTGGATAGCCCGTAGTACAAACCCTGACCTCCATTGCTTAAATGTCTTAGAGGTGAGGTGGAAGAGAGAGAGAGCAGCAGTCAACCTTGCAGCTTGTCAGCAGAAGAGATGTATAAACATTAAATGACCAGTCAGAGGACCATGGAGCTATTGTCCTTTCTGGTGATCCACACTGATCTCATACTCATGGGAATGCTTCAAAACCCAGGGAAAATGTGTCCCAGGGAAGAGCATATCTGATAAGAAATTCTGAGACACCATACTCAAAGGGAATCTGCTGGTAGCCCCAGCTCGACCCCATCCCTGAGAAAATAACAGACCAGAACAAGACATTTCCAAAGTAAAACTACAGACAAGTAGAAAAGATCTAACATGGAATGAAAAAAATGAAAATGATAATGAAAGTCATTACAGAGGAGAAAATTAGCATCAGCAAAATATGGAATTTATTCAGTTGATAGAGAAATAATAAAAACAATGAAATAAAATAATGAAAAATAATACTTCTGAAAATTGAGTATGCATGCTAGGCATTCCTAAATAAAGGAGCAGAGCAATGGGACAGAAACATATTCAAAGATACTATAAAAGAAAACTTTTCTGAATGAAAGAATTGCCTCTATAGAATTAAAAATGGTCTTAATATATCATGGAACTTTGATGGAGAATGTTCAGTCAAAATTCTGAAGGAAAAATAAGGCTGGCCTCCAATTTCTCTTTATCTTTTAATGCCAAAAGGAACAGGTACAAAATTCTGAAGCTATTATAATAAGCACATTTTCAAATGTAATAGCCAGTCTGATTACCTTTCATGTATAAAGTAGCTGAAAGGCATTCTTCACCAACACAGACTCAGAGAAAATAGTGCTTGGCACTCATAAGTTCAATAGAAGAGGTGGACAACTTGATCATGAAATCTAGCCCCCCCTAAAATAATAGTCATTTCTCAGTATCAATGAGAGATTGGTTCCAGGACCCCCACATATACCAAAATTCGTGCATACTTTAGTACCCACGGTTGGCCCTTTGGAACCTGTGGATACAAAATGTTGGTCCTGACTATACACAGTTTCATATCCTGAGAATACCATCTTTTTCATCTGCCTTTAGCTGTGGAGGCAGAACTAAGGGACATGGAGGGCCAACTGTATTTATTGGAAAAAATCTACCTATGAGTGAATGAACACAGTTCAACCCTGTGTTGTTCCAGAGTCAACTATATCAATATTATCAATTTAGGAATAGAGAAGTTATAGAATGCAAGCATTTATTGATGGTAAACATTGTATTTATTTAAATACAAAACTAAGGCTAAACAGCTGAGGGGCTCCTGGTTAGGAAACAGAAGGTAAATATCCTAAATCACTAGAGAATAAAAAGAAATGGCTTCTCTGTGGCAGGGGAAGGGATGTGGGGAAAGGTATACTTGCCCCAGTTTCTACATCTTTCATAGTCGAGAGTCTGTGGATATAGAATAAAATTGGTAAATGAAGAAACAGACGTTTAAGTATACTATTTAAACTATAATGCTAACCAGTTCAAGAATAAAAACTAGACTATAAACCTTCCAAACCATTAGAAAGAGAGAAGACGAAAAAAAAAAGGCTCACAAACAAAACAAAGAAACCACAAAAATATAGCAAAAAAAAGAAAACAAACATTTTATTTTAAAAAAGAGAATAAAATAAGGTGACAGATTTCAACCAAATATAGCCAACAGAACATTAATGGAAACAGAATGCATTTCTACAAAAATAAAGATGTTCAATAAAAGTACAAGTTACAGGCCGGGCATGGTGGCTCACGTCTGTAATCCCAGCACTTTGGGAGGTCGAGGCAGGTGGATTACTTGAGGTAAGGAGTTCGAGACCAGCCTGGCCATCATGGTGAGACCCCATCTCTACTAAAAATACAAAAATTAGCTGGGCGTGTTGGCACATGCCTGTAATCCCAGCTACTCGGGAGGCTGAGGTGGGAGAATCACTTGAACCGAGGATGCAGAGATTGCAGTGAACTGAGATTGTGCCACTGCACTCCTGCCTTGGTGACAGAGAAAGACTCCATCTCAAAAAAAAAAAAAAAAAGAAAGAAAGAAAGAAAAGAAAAAGCAAAAAAAGTACAAGTTAAAGAAAAATAACATTATATTACCCCATTTGGGTCAAATAACTACCTATACAGGTTAGTCCTCCTTATCTACGATTTTACTTTTCCCAGTTTTTAGTCACCCAAGCCCAATCTCAGTTCAAAAAACATTAAACGAAAAATTCCAGAAATAAACAATTCATAAAGTTTCAGTTGCACATTGTTCTGAGTAGCATGATGAAATCTCATGCTGTCCAGCTCTGTCCTCCCAAAGATATGCATCATGCTTTGTCCACTGTACTCATGCTGTCTACACTACCTACCTGTGAGTCACTTAGCGGCCATCTCAGTTATCAGATTGACAGTGGTGGTGTCATGGGGCTTGTGTTCAAGTCAACCTGATTTTACTTCATAATGGCCCCACAGCACAAGGGTAGTGATGCTGACGTATTGTTATAATTGTTCTATTTTATTATTAGTTATTGCTGTTAATCTCTTACTATGCCTAATTTATAAATTAAACTTCATGTATATACGTAATTGGAAAAACAAAGTGTATATATAGGGTTCAGTACTATCTGGGGTTTCAGGAGTCCACTGGTGGTCTTGGAATGTATCCCCCCTCAGATAAGGGGGCTACTGTACATCCATCCATCCTTATGTATGCTTACTTATACATAGAAGTTTCTGGAAGCCCTCCAAATATATTACTAATTGTGATTAGCTTTGGGAAATGGTGCTGGAAAGAATTGAGGGGGAGAGGGATTCTTTTCTTCACTTTATACCGAAAACATGTAGTACATCTGTATTTTGAAATGTAACTGAAATATCAAGTATGTATAATAAAATATGAAAAATGCCATAATGGCAGAACCTACAAAAAAAGAGCTTTGGGAAATGATGAGAGAGTGGAACTAATTATGACTAATTATTCCTGAGGAAGCTAGAAAAGGCTTCAGAAGAGTAGGTGACATGTGAGCTGAACTTTAAAGAATGGCTGTCCTTTTTTGTGGTTCAGATCAAGCAGACAAAGCAGAGGCAGTGGAGACAGAAAAGCATGTGGGTCTTTCACAAATGACAAGGCCTCTGGGGTGGTTGGAGCCCACAGCGAGTGTGTCAGTGGCCTGTGTCGGAGGCTTGGGTCTGCTGTCCCAGGGCCTAAACGCAGCATTGACAAGCTGTGCTGGAGTCAGAAACGGTGCAGAAAAAAGCAAAGGTCATTTCTGAGTAGAGGATCAACCACTGGCCATCCTCTGAGCTCCAGCAGGCTGACAGGGATGCAGAGGTGGCTTCTCAGGGCTTCCCCACCTCCCAGGCTGCTCTGAGACTCAGATCCTCTGGACCAGGCAGTGGGTGTTTGTAGCAGTTTCTGAACGGAAGGACCTACTAGCTTGTGCGTTGCATTAAGACTCTTTCGTTGTATGTCCACTTCTCTCTTTTCTCTCTCTCTAGAGCATCTTTTGTGTGTGTGCCTTTTTTTTCTTTTCCTTATCAATGACAAACAAACAACAACAACAACAACAACAACAAAAACAATGACCACACCAGCTCTAGAGTAAAATCACTTCCTTCCTGCAAGGCTATCAATTACCCCAGTTGTTTTCCTATTTTCCAAATCTTCAAGAGAGATGATCTGATTGGCCTGCACGACTCCAGGGTCCAACCCTTGTCCCACCTGCTATAGCCAGGGTCTGAAGTCCAGGGAAAATAAACTTTCACTCCAGGAGCTCATTCCGTAGATGGAAGTGAGAGACAGTTTTCAGAGAACATGGTGAGGGCCTAGAGGTGTCTTCTAGACTCTGCCCTTATTGTGGGCATCTTAGTATGTGGCTGCATTTCTTCGTGTTTGTCCCTCTCCCTCTACCTGATGCCTCACTTATACTTGGCCCTTTCTCTCCCCTCCCAAAACTAAGCCAGCTCACAAGATTCTGAAGGTGGCTTAGCCAAGCGTTCCTCCCGCATAGCTACTTTCTGCTCATTCTCTTCTGATCTGGGATACTACCTGTAAAGTCTCCCAATCCCAGGCTTCACCCTCAGCTGTTTCACTGAAATGCCCTGAGATTATGTGAGGGTGGATGTAGAAGTATCCATACTTTCCAGGAAGGCAAACATCTGTTTCTCCTCTGTTAATGAAGACCTTACCTAAATCCTACCAGACACATAAACATCTGGCTTCTTTTTTAAAGTTTCCCAGAAAAGTAAAGGCAGCCCATGTCTCTGGCTACTCCTTCCCAGATCCACCTGCTAAGGGAAGTTCTCTCTTACAGCTAACCAGGAGCTCAAGAGGGTGACTGGCTGCCTCTTGCTCTGTCTTCATGGGTGGCCTCCTCTTGGCCAATCTGACAAGCACGGCACTGTCCTGGCAGTAGTCTTCCTGATGTTGAATCAAGCGGTGTTGATGTTCCACAGAGCCCAGGGAAGGGACTGGGGCACCCAGCAAGGCCATTGGTTAGTCTCTGTGAGACTGCAGGAGTGGGAGGGGAATGCAGAGGAGTGACGTTCTGTAGGAGAGGAAAAAGGGAGGCAAGCAAGGACTGAGAATCCAAGCTTTAAAGGAGGGGCTTATTCCACAAATGCATCACTGCAAGCTCCCTCTTCGTCACATTTTGACTTTCCCAGCAGCCTAAGCCCACAGCCTCCCCATCCTGTGGGGCTCAAATTCAGTGCCACCTCCTCTTTCCTACCAGTCCAGCCTCTGCCTCTGGAGTGTGATGTTTATGGACCTCTCTCTTCCATTTACAGGGGGCAGGCTCGTGAGCCCTTGCTTCCCATGCGGGCAGAAGAGATGAAGGTAAATTGGCCTCTGCCCTAGAATCAGAACTGTCCCCTGGCACCCTTCCTTGATCATCTTTAACTTCTTCCTCCTTGTCTTCCTGGGAGCACCTGATCAGCCCTTCTGCCTGCCACAGCTCCCACCTGGTGGAGGGATGCAGGGAAGGTGGAGAATTCCCACCACTACCACCTCCTGCTATCGCCTGACTGACATGCTGGGGACAGTGTAGTTAGTAAACTGGGGGCATTGAGAGCTGGAAGGAGCTCCTGAGCATACAGAAAGGGGGTGAAATGCTGCTCCCATGGGAGTGACCCCATCCAAATAAGGCCATAACAGCTGGCTCAGGTCCATCTGAGCCTCAGGAATCCAGGCTCAGAGTGGTGGGAAGAGAGTCAGAGAGGAGGTTGGTATGAGGAAAGAGTATGTGCTGTATGAGTGTCTTATCCGTTTCTGCTGCTGTAACAAAACTACCATAGACTGAGAGGCTGAAACAAATTTATTTCTCATCATTCTTTGGCTGGGAAGTCCAAGATCAAGGCACTAGCAGATTCAGATTCAGTGTCTAGTGAGGAGTTGTTCCTTGCTTCATAGATGGCACTTGGTTCATAGATAGCCAAATCGCCACAGGGTGGAAGGGGAGATGGATCTGTCTTGGACCTCTTTTATAAGGACACTGAGAACCCATTCATGAAAACTCTGCCCTCATGATGAATCACTTCCCAAAGGCCCCATCTCCTAACACCATCACATTAGGATTTGGAACTTCAACACGTGATTATTGAGAGGACATAAACATTCAGTCCCTAATGGGTACCAGACAGTCCAGCTCTCTCCTTGACCCTCTTGGTGACGTTGGATAAGTCACGGCCTCTGGGCTGTAGTCTCCTCACTATTAAAAAACACTAAGAACACTTGGTGCCCAATAAAGAGAAGCTGCTGTAATTTTTGTTATTTAGGAAACAAAGCAGGTAAGAATTCCAGTTCCTATTTGTTCCTCCCCAGGAGATGCCCTGGGGCAAACTCAGGGGCAGAGTAGCCCCATTCCTTTAGAGCAGGAGAAGATCACAGAGTAAAGGTCACTGGGCAGAATGAATGGCTTTCTGTATCTTATTCCAGTCCTCATGGTACCCTGTGATACTGCAGTCCCTATTTTATAGATGCAGCAACTAAGACTCAGAGCAGCTGAATCCCCCACAGTCACCCAGCCATTAGGTGGCACAGCTGGGATTTGAACCAGGTCTGTCTGGCTCCAATGTCCATAGGTCATTCACTTTCCACTCACACTGACACACAGCAAGGCCAGAGACTGCTATAGCCTCTGACCTGGACTAGACTTCTCAGCTGCCCAATCTCTGCAGAGACCCTCCCTTCCCTAACCCATCACTGTAATGTTCAATGTACTTACTACCCCCACTATCCCTAGTCCTAACAAAAGTTAGGTGAGAAAATGATTTTTAAAATTGCCTATTATATGCTGGGTGTTTCCACCACAAATCCCAAAAGATATATATGATTATTCCTATTTCGCAGTTAAAGAAATTGAGGCTTGGGATCTTAGGTCAGTTGCCCAAGGCCCCAGTGCTAACACAAGGAAGAGTAAGCATTCAAACCTGGCTTTGCTTACTCCCAGGCCCCTGCCCATGGCTGCCTCTCCCTAGACACCAGCCCAAGTATTTCACCCAGTAAGGACTGCTTCAGGACAACCACCAGCATCGAAAAACACAGCCCAGCATGGGAGGCAAAAGGGAGGCTTCCGTCTGGTGAGGAAATCAAGAAAGAAGCGTGGCTGAACAGCCCCCAGGCGGGGAATTTGGGAGTAATGGGAGGGGTGGAGGACAAGGCTCTGCCTGAGAAGCAGGTGAAAAATAATCTCTCTGAAAAACTGGGTACAGAGACGTGGAATGAAACATGGGCTACCATCCAAGCTTTGGGATTTAGATTGTTTTCCAAATTCCTATCAGAAATCCCATAATTGAAAGGGATTGAAAGCAGGTCATTATGTCCCAAGCAGCAGACAGTGAGGATCAAGAGTTTTCAGGCTGCCCAGAGCCAGCTAACAAAGGGAAAAATATTTCTCTTTCTCCCAGCTATTAACCCAGTAACATTCCCACCTCGGACAAGACTTCCTGCCACTGAAAAATATATATGTTGACCAACTCTGAACGGGAAGCAGCAGAAGTAACTGTTCACCCAGCCAGTAGAACCAGAAGCACAGGCCAGGGCACCATGCTAAGGCCTCAGGGGTTGGAGTTTATATTCTCATGAGCCACAGACCCACGGTCACTTATCACCCCCTGACCTTCAGTTTCCTCATCTGAACACGGCCAAGTGGTAGTGGGGTTGAAGGCTCTACTGGACATTAGAATTGACACAGCTGTACAGATGTAAGCATTTACTCAGCAGTATTCAACCGATATTTACTGAGTGCTTTCAAATATACTCTGACATCGACTGGGGATATACAGGGTTGAACAAGTCCGACTCAGTCTTTGTCCTGGAGGTGCCCTGGAGTCTCAAGGAAACAGTGTCTGGGAAACAAATAAGGGCAGTTGGGTACTGAACTATGGCTGTGGCAATTGCTATGAAGGAGAATCACAGGATGACCTAACCTAGGAAGGTGACATTTGGGCTGAGATGATAACAGTAAAAATCACAAGAGCTGACACATACATGGCACTTAGGATGGGCCAGCACTATTCAGAGACCATGGAGATTCTTTGGAATTAACAGCAAGGAGAGATGTGAACAGAGAATGCCAGACAGGTAGGGAGGCATGGACAAAGTCCTTCAAGGTGGGAGGAAGACAGCAGGTTGGAGGAGTTGAAAGACTATAGTAAGGGGGAGAGGGATACAAGGTGAGCTCAAGAGGGAGGCAGGAGTGGAGCAGGGTCTTACCTACTCAATAATTGTTTTAAGCAGAAGAGTGACAGGACCAGAGAGTAGTTAGAAAACTATTGCTATGGGCCTGGCAAGAGGCAATGGGGGCTTAGACTTAGAGGATAGCAATGGAAAGAGAGGGAAACAGGATGAAGACAAGATATATTTAAAGGGGAGACCTACTGGGTCTTCATGTATGATGAGTACCAAAGAGAACACTCAGCCTGGGCACCTGGGGTGGTGCTGGCACCAGTTTTCTGAGATGGAGAAAGCTATAGGAGGGGAGAGGTACAACAGTCAGTTCTGGTCTGAGAAGCAACAACCCCTCTTTGCTGCAGTTTCAGTTCTGCTGATACTTGGTTGTGTGACTGTGGATAAAGCATTTCATAACATTGAAATCAAATGGAGCAGCTAGGCTGGGTGTGGTGGTTCACACCTGTAATCCCAGCACTTTGGGAGGCTGAGGTGGATGGATCACCTGAGGTCAGGAGTTAAAGACCAGCCTGGCCAATATGGTGAAATGCTGTCTCTACTAAAAATATAAAAAAATTAGCTGGGCATGGTGGTGGGCGCCTATAATCCTACCTACTTTGGAGACTGAGGGGGGAGAATTGCTTGAACCCAGGAGGTGGAAGTTGCAGTGAGCTGAGATTGTACCACTGCACTCCAGCCTGGGCACAACAGAGCTAGACTCTATCTCAAAAAAAAAAAAAATGGAGTAGCAGCTGGACTAGACAATCTGCAGCTATATTTCAGTGCTAAAATCACACGGCTCTATAGCACGCATTTCAAATAGGTGACTTGGGAAGCTGGATTCAGGTGGCATGAGTGGTTTATCTGACCCACACATATCAGTGTGGTAAATCGCCATAGCAATCTAAATTTCTAACTTTTCTTTAAAAAAAAAAAAAAAGGAGATCTAAAAGACGTACAACACTCAGTCTATGTCAGATCTCCACATAGCAATGGTTGACAGAGTTGAGTGGCAGCTGTCGCTGTCACTGTGGGATACAGACTCTCCTCCTGCTCCAGGGTCCCTCATCCCCTTCCACTCACCCACATGCCCCATAGGGCCCCTGTTGAGGATAATACCCTGTTTCTATATAATGATAAGAGGGTAACTCAAATCATCAATTATTTCTCAAGCTTATGCCACCCATATTCACGAAATTATTCTTTTTCAGATTAAGAAGAAATAAAAAAAGAACAAGAAAAAATGAAAATTAACATTATAAAAACCTGTTGTAATCCCACTTCCCAGAGAAAATCCCCATGAAATTGGGGTGTGTTTCCTGCTAGTTCTGCTTGATAAAATTGAAATCATATTAAATGTGTTTTTTTAATGAATTTTTTTCTCACTAATACTATAACAGGTGCATTTTCTCATCCTATTAAAAATTCTTTGGAAACATAATTTGGAAAGACTATATAATTTGATGAATAATTTAAGTAATTATTCCAGCATCATTTCTTAAATGTGTAGATGCATCTCAACTCTGATTGTTTCTTAAGACAACTTCTTAGAAATGGAATGATGAGGCCAAGGTGAATGTTGTATAGTGTTGCATCACTTAATAACTGGGATATGTCCTGAGCAACGCATCGTTAGCCAATTTCATCATTATATGAACATCATAGAGTGCGCTTACACAAACCTAGACAGTCTAGCCTACTATACACGTAGGCTAGATGATATAGCCTGTTGCTTCTAGGCTACAAACCTGTGCAGCATGCTGCTATATTACTGAATACTGCAGGCAATAATACCACAGTGGTATTTGTGTATTTAAACATAGAAAAGATACAGTAAAAATATGGCTACAAAATAGAAAATGGTACACCTGTATAGGGCAGCTCCATTATAATCTTGTGGGACCACTGTTGTATAAGCGATTCATCATTGGCTACACTGTCGTTATGTGGCACGACTGTATTTTTGAGGCTTTTGAAGGGTTTTCAAACTGCCTTCCAGAAAGTTTGTTCTCATTTTCATCATTCACCTTGCCAATTTTGGATGTTATCACTTTAGAAAAGCTCCTTGAAGAAGCTTTCCAGGTAGAGACATAGGGATTACCTAAGGAAACCTTGCTGTCAACAGAAACCATGTCTTGTGTTTGTAGAGCAGGAGTTGTCCAAGTTCTTCTGTAAAGTGCAGATAGTAAATAGAATAGAAAAATGCCCTTGACATAATGTTGCTTTTCTGCTTGCCGGCCATAAAGTCTCTCGCCTGGCTCCGCTGCTGTAGTGTGAAAGGAATGGTAGCCATATGTAAATAACGGGGCATGGCTGTGTCCCAGTAAAACTTTATTTATAAAAAAGGGTCAGTGGGCCATATTTGGCCCATGAGCCACAGTTTGCCAATTCCTACTTAATCTCATTTCATCCTCCCAACAATCTTGAGTAGAGAGGGTAGGAATGAGTGTGCCTGTTACACTGATAGAG
Organism: Pithecia hirsuta; assembly: GCA_963573645.1. Classification (NCBI taxonomy): domain Eukaryota; kingdom Metazoa; phylum Chordata; class Mammalia; order Primates; family Pitheciidae; genus Pithecia; species Pithecia hirsuta. The sequence continues at coordinate 52,089 of CAUYLZ010116257.1, forward strand.
ACACTGGGGCTCAGAGAAACCAAGTAAATTTTTGACAGTCAAACTGCTAGTAATTGGAAGAGCTGGAACTTGAACCCACATTTTCTGACTTCTGTTTTAGAGCTCTCTTTACTGCATTATGAACCCCTTTTCATGAACTTTGTAGCAATGACAGTTAAAAAGCCATGAATATAAAAAAATGTCCAAAACATTTTGCCAAATCCATGGTGTGCTTGAGGGCTCAGAGTTCAGCAAGGAGAATCCTAATTCAGTGCTTTCAAATGCAAGAAAGTGCTTTGTAGAGTGCCTTGCATTGTGAAGTTAGTGTTAATGGCAATGTTTGACAGTGATGTGGTTGCTGTTTTAGAAAAGAGCTTGGTGGCCAGGCCCGGTGGCTCATGCCTGTAATCCCAGCACTCTGGGAGGCCAAGGCGGGTGGATCACCTGAGGTCAGGATTTTAAGACCAGCCTGACCAATATGGTGAAACCTCGTCTCTCCTAAAAATACAAAAATTAGCCAGGCATGGTGGCAGGTGCCTGTAGTCCCAGCTACTCAGGAAGCTGAGACAGGAGAATTACTTGAACCCAGGAGGGTTCAAGATTGCAGGGAGCTGAGACTGTGCAATTGTACTGCACTCCAGCCTGGGCAACAGAGCAAGAATCTGTCTCAGAAAAAAAAAAAAAGAGCTTGGTAATGGTGGAAGGCAGCTGAATTAATAAACTCTTTCAAATGAATGTAACAGAAACCCAACTCCAAGTAGTTAAAATAAAAAGGAAAGTCATTGTTTTTGTTTCTTAGCATTCCAGGGGCAATGCCTTCAGGCACAGCTGGATCCAGGGCCTCAAATGATGTCATCAGGGCTCTTATCACTGTCTTCTCTCTCTGTCTGCTTGTCCCTGCTTCATTCTTTAGATGAGTTCACTTTATATGGTAGACAAGAAGGCTTCTGCAATCTCCAACTGCATCCAAAAGAAAGGAATACCTACTCTCCTAAGGCCATATTTCAATGTTTCATACGAGAACTCTGATCATCCCTTCTTGGGTCATGTTCCCCCACTGTATCAACCATTGTTCCTGGGAGGGATGCAGCACTCTGATTGAACACTGTTGTTTGGAAATCTATGCATCATATTTGATGCTCAATTAGGATCACGTGGGTGGGAAAGGGACTGTTCCTTTTAGGAATGAACAATAATAGACCAAAAGACCACTAATGCAGCAAAACAACAATCTGAAGAGACCTCCATCCATCCATTCAGTGAGAGCCTAAGAATTCTCCCAGGGACTGCAGGGCTAGCTTGCTTGCTAGTGTACCTCTAGACTATGAGGGAAAAGTAGAGAAGGATATTGTTATGGATTAAATTGTATCTCCCCCCCACCCCCACAAAAAGATAAGGATAATGACATCTCCAAGCACCCTGTTTCCAAGTGCTTCCTTCTAAAGTACTGAGCATTAGGACCAACATGATGACATCTTATAGATGTCACCACAATATTACTGGTGTCCTTATAGGAAGACAGCCATGTGAAAATAGAAAGACAGGGGATTATCATGTGGTGACAGAGGCAGAGATAGGAGTGACACAGCTGTAAGCCAAGGAATGCTGAAGATTACCAGCAACCACCAGAAGCTAGGGAGAGGAAGCCCCTACAGGTTTTAGAGGGTGGCTCTGACAACATCTTATTTCAGACTTCCAGCCTCCAGAACTGTGAGCATAAATTTCTGCTGTTTTTAAGCCACCCAATCTGTGAAGCAGAGCTAGAGGAGCACTAGGAAACAAGTATTCCAGGCTGAAGGGATGGCACCAGGAAGGTGCTGAGGGCATGAAACATATGGCCAAGGAAGCCTAGAGAGGAGAGAGTTCCACAGAGGAGGGGCTTAGTTAGCCTGATCAACTGCCCCAGGAATGGGGAAGGCAACTAGGATGGAGAAAATGTCATCAGCAGCATCTCCTATACCATCCCCCTCTCCCCACTCTCCCCCACAACCCTGCAGAAGAGAGAGCAAGACCACACCATTGTTGATACAGTTGTGAATTATTTCACTGGCACAACAGAGACAAGCTTGCTCCATTGTCACTTGCTATGAGTCACCATCTGGCATTTTATTGGCTGAGCTTCTTGCTCCCCTGCAACCCCCCTCACACCTACTTGTCCACTCTTGCATTATGACCTTCCAGTTCTTGGAGAAAAGACCCTGATATCAATATTTTTAAGAGCTTGCCTCTTACAGGAAAAGTGGCAACAGCAGCCTGGCTTCAGGTGCCTTAGGCAAATGTTTATTCTTAATGGAATGTGTCACAGCTAGCCTCACCAAGGCACCTCCCTAGGGCATATTTGCCAAATGATAACGCATGGGTACCACAGGAGAGCTCTGTCTGGGTTTCTCCAAGAGTTTCTTCGTGCACTTTCAGTAGGCCATGTGCCTACCTGCAGTCCAGGCATCCACCCTATTGGTGGAGAAATAACGTTACCCAAAATAAACACTGAATGGTCAAAAGCTGTGTGATAAAAACATTCTCGTCTTTCTACTCAAAGCCTCATTTACATTCAGCGATGTCAAACTACTTAAACAACTTAACTCCAATCTAAGTGCTGGGACTAATAAAGATCAGATGGGGTCTAAAGAGATAATGTATATGAAAGCCTAGCACCCTCTGGGTGCTCCGTAAATGTTACTGCCCTTCCTCCCTCGCTTCCAGAACCTTCCAACCTAGAAGGGGATGTGTTGCCCTATATCTAAGTCCTCGCTGACTGCAGTAATCTCCAGACTGGCCTCCCTGCTTCCTCCCTTACCTCTATCCTTATAGCTTATTTATTCTCAATACAGCAGCCAGAGGCATCTTGCAAAATGTAGTCAAATCATGTCACTTCTCTGTTCAAGATCCTTAAAAGGTGTCCCATCTTTCAGCAAAAGCCAAAGTCCTATAAGTCTTGCATCCAGAGTTTCTCAGTCTCTACATGATTGATATTTGGAGCTGGAAAATTATTTTTTGTGGGGGCTGACTTGTGCATTGTAGGATGTTTGGCAGAATCCCTGACCTTTGTCTGCTAGATGCCAGTAACATCCCACCCCTACTCCTAAGTTGTGACAACCAAAAATGTCTCCAGACATTGCCAAGTATCCCCTGGGGTCAGAATGGCCTCTGGTTGGGAACCACTCCTCTACACCCTCTGCAACACCTGCTGGCCCTGTCACCTCATCTCCCATACCCTCTCCTCCCTCACTTTCCCTAGCTGCATCAGCCTTCTTGCCATTCCTCAAACCTGCCAGGCAAGCTCCCACCTCAGAGCCTTTGTACCAGCTGTCTGCCTGGGATGCTCTTTCCACAGACTGAGATCCCAGACTCTTTCCCCAAGGTAAGACTAACTCTCTTACCTCTGCTAAGTCTCTGCACAAACATCACCATCATAATGTGGCTTTGTGATCACTGTGTTTGAAATTGAGTCCACCGTCCCATCCCTCCAGGACTCTCTATCCCACTTTCCCTGCTGTTTGTTTCACACCTTTTACTTTCTAGTACTTCATAACTTGTTTAGTCTATTGATCATTTTTAGTATGTCTTCCACAACTAGAATATAATTATCTATATGCCTTCATAGACCTATGAAGACAGGGTCTTTTGTTTGCTATATCCACTAATTTGTTCTACGTGCTTAGAACACTGCCTGGTGCATAGGAAGTGTTCGGTAAATTTTTGTTGAATAAAGTGAGGTACTGTTGAAAATGGTGGATTGAGTCAGCAGCTGCAACAACCCAATAGGATGGAGAAAGCACTGTCTTCCCAGTCAGGTGAGCTGAGGTCCAGTCTTGCCATGGTCACATACTGACCAAGAACGTCAGCACCTCTGAGTCTTGGTTTTCTTATATGGTAAAGGGGATCATATGTGTGTTCCATGGCTGTTGAGAAGATTGGAGGGCATGTAGGTGAAAGTGTATCTAGAACAAATCAAGGCACGTGGTAAATATCCAGACACTGCAAAATACTCCCTGGGGTCAAAATGGCCCCTAGTTGAGAACTACTCCTCTACTCCCTCAAACCTGGCAGGCAAGCAGTTTGGCACTATCCCTGACCTTTGCCTACTAGATGCCAGTAGCATCCCACCCCCACTCCTAAGTTGTAACAACCAAAAACGTCTCCAGACGTTGCCGAATATCCCCGGAGATTAAAATGGCCCCTGGTTGAGAATCACTCCTCTACACCCTCCACAACCCCTGTCAACTATGTCACCTCGTCTCCCATACTCTGGCCTCCCTCACTTCACCAAGCTACATCAGCCTTCTTGCCATTTCTTGAGTCTGCCAGGCAAGCTCCCACCTCACTTATCATGACAAGTGATATGTGAAACATAGAAAAGATTGATTGTGCTGAGCCTTAAATAATAAGTAGAATTTAACAAGTGAAGATATGTGAAGAAGGGGAGGAATCACATCTTGCTGAGTTTCACAGCTTTCTTCCAGAGAATAGAAAAAAGCCAGCCCAGCCTACATTTCTGGAGCTGGGACATTTGATGTTAGCAATAGCCTAGATATATGGAAGGAACCTCAAGAGAGAGGAAAAACGAAGTTTGGAAATCCTTTGATTTTTGACTTTAGATGTTGACTTTGAAATATGCCATGAACATAAAAGAGAGGATAATGAATGGAATTGGACTTGTAGCTTGGCACTGAAATTTACAACTCTGAACAAATAGGAAAATCTGAATCCAAAGGATGAAACCCATTAGCAAGTTGAGTACACAGGATTGCCTTCTGGAACAGGAAGTCCACCTAAATCTAAGGAGGCTTTTTTGGGCAAACCAGGTAAACCAGTTGGCCAGTCTGTGCAAGCAATGGTGTGAGAGTGCTGTCAGCCAGATCCCATCCCATTCAACAAGGTATCTTGATTTGAAAAAAACAATGAACTAGATGCTGTGGAATACAGACAAAATTAGAGCATGACCTCTGTCCTCAAAGAGTTTACAGTCTTCTGGGGAAGACAAACAAGGAAAAAACAAACAATACTATACAGTAGAATTAAACAAGTGCATGAATTCAGACAGAGGCAAAAGGTGTGGGAGCACAGAGAAGGGAGTGAATACTACTGCCATAAAAAGTCAAAGGAGGTCAGACATGGTGGCTCACACTTGTAATCCCAGCACTTTGGGAGGCCAAGGCGGGCAGACCACTTTAGGCCAGGAGTTCGAGACCAGCCTGGCTAGCATGGCAAAACCCCATCTCTACTAAAAATACAAAAATCAGCCAGGTATGGTGGCAGGTGCCTGTAATTCCAGCTACCTGGGAGGCTGAGGCAGGAGAATCACTTGAACCTGAGAGGCAGAGGTTGTAGTGAGCGGAGATTGCACCATTGCACTCCAGCCTGGGTGACAAGAGTTAAACTATGCCTCAAAAAAAAAAAAAAAAAGAAAGAAAGAAAAGAAAAAAGAAAAAAAAAAGTCAAAGGAGACCACATGGAGAAAATTGAATTTGAGCTGGAACCACAGAAAAGGAAGCAGAATATCTGAGAATGTGGCTAGAATGAAAGATTTATCCAAAGCACCACGGTGAGCTGTAGTTTAGAAGTAAATAAAGAAGGACCCTTTAGAAGTAGAAATCAATACTTATTTATTCATTCATTCAATTACAAAGTACTTCCTGAACCTCTATTATGTATCAGGCATTGAGGTGCTGAGAACATAAATAAAGCAGACTAGACCCTGCCCTCATGGAGTTTATATTCCAGCGGAAGAGACAGAGAAGAAGGCTGTAAACAAGGTAAATAAACAAGGAAATTTAGTGCAATAGCACTAAGAAAACTACTGTGGAAGCTGTAAGGGATAAATTTCTAAAATATATAAAGAATTCCTAAAACACAATACCAAAAAAAAAAAAAAAAAAAAAAAAGCATTCTCAAAACAAAATCTGTCTGAGTGTTGTAGCTCAAGCCTGTAATACCAGAACTTTGGGAAGCCAAGGTGGGAGGACCACTTGAGCCGGGT
>CAUYLZ010116260.1:0-16208 GCA_963573645.1 Pithecia hirsuta
TAGTCTGCCTGTAAAATAAAATCTTTCGGGATTACACCTCCGGGGTTTATGGGGAATGTGGGAAAATTCCTAGGACTCGGACATGGTCCTTTTTTTTTTTTTTTTTTTTTTTGGACACAGTCTTGCTCTGTTGCCCAGGCTGGAGTACAGTGGTGCGATCACAGTGTGGTATAACCTCTGCCTCCTGGACTCAAGGGATCCTCCCAAGTGAGTTGCTGGGACTACAGGCACACACTACCACACCCAGTTAATATTTTTGTATTTATTGTAGGGATGGGGTTTTGCCAGGCTGGTCTCCAACTCCTCGGCTCAAGTTATCTGCCTACCTCAGCCTCCCAAAGTGCTAGGATTTCAGGCATGAGGCTCAGCGGGACATGGTTCTCAATGAACTAATTCATATGGAGGGTCTTATCTTGAGGAGGGACATGGCTGTCTTAGGCTTTAGTTGGGTCTCTGTTACAGCTACCTCAGAAGAGACTGACCCTCCAGCCGTATCACAATGCGCCAAACCTTTGATTGATGTGTCAGCAGGGATACAGTCTCCCTTCCCTGGTCCAGCAGCCTGAGGATCTACTTTCAAGGTTCTGTCTCACCCTTCTCCAGCCACAAGGCCTCCTCTCAAGCTGTCTCTTCCTATGTTAACTGTCATTCAGCTAGTGCCCTCCTCTGGGATGCATCTTCCCTTCTGATCTCTTCTCTTCCCTACCTTCTCTTCATGCCTTCATTCTCTAAAGTGGGTGCTTCTCAATGTCCTGATGGTTCCAGTTTTCTCCCGTTTCTCCTCATTAAACTTCCCAGAATAGGCATGGCATTTCCAAATGTTCAACACCTCCTCCCCGTGAATGGCTCCTAATCTCTGTCTTGAGTAACTGTTCTGCATTCCTCTTTACCTGCAGGTTTCTTAAGCACTGCAAATAGAGCTTTTCTTGTTTGCTGCTCAGCGGCCAACACACATTCAGAATGCTGCTGTGTCCACTACATGTTTGTTAAGCAAATAAATGACTGAGTCTTAAAAAATGATTGCGTTTACTCCTGTCTGTCCTCATTACCTTTCCTGATAAAATACCCGTTCTACGCTGGGTGCAGTGGCTCAGGCCTGTAATCCCAGCACTTTGAGAAGCTGAGGCGGGCAGATCACCTGAGGTCAGGAGTTCGAGACCAGCCTGGTCAACATGGCGAAACCCCATCTCTACTAAAAATACAAAAATTAGCCCAGCGTGGTGGCACTTGTAATCCCAGTTACTTTGGAGGCTAAGGCAGGAAAATCGTTTGAACCTGGGAGGAGGAGTTTGCAGTGAGCTGGGAGGTGCCATTGCACTCCAGCCTGTGTGACAGAGCAAGACTCTGTCTCAAAACAAACAAACAAACAAAATGCCCATTCCCAAAGCCTCAATACCGCCACCCTGTGAATTTATAGAACAAATAAATGAATGAGTCCAAATGAAAACTAAATTTTGCCAGCCTTTATCCAGTATTCTTCCTGCCACTTCACTATCATCATAGCACAGAGGACGGAAACAGCCTTAGAATCACATTGATTTAGTTTTCATCTTTGTTCACTTTCTTAAGAGGATGCAGCCTTGGGCAAGTTACTAAGCTTCCTTGAGCCTTCTCTATAACAAAAAAAAAATTAATTTTTTTAATCAGAGAGAAGAATAATTACTCTGCAAGTTTATTGTAAAGACTAAATAGCATGTGTAAAATGCCCCAAAGCCATTTGTATACACACTTATAAACTGTAAACCTAACTCTCCTATTTTTTAATTTATTATTATTTTTTGTCGAGATGGAGTCTTGCTCTGTTGCCCAGGTTGGCGTGCAATGACGTGATCTTGGCTCACTGCAACTTCTGCCTCCTGGGTTCAAGTGACCGTCCTGCCTCAGCCTCCCAAGTAGCTGGGATTACAGGTGCCCACCACCACACCTGGGTCGTTTTTTTTTTTTTTTTGTACTTTTAGTAGAGACAGTGTTTCACCATGTTGGCTAGGCTTGTTTCAAACTCCTGACCTAAAGTGATCCGCCAGTCCCAGCCACCTAAAGTGCTAGGATTACAGGCATGAGCCACTGCGCCCGGCCAAGTCTCCTATTTCCTTTGAAGATACATCAACTACCTCATTTAACACTCACTAAAACCCTATCTGTAGATACTTTTATATCTCTTTCTTACAGATGAGGAATCAGAGGGACTGAGACAGTGATTTATTTGCCCAAGGTCACACCAAAATAAAAATCCTAATCAGTATTACTACAGACTTCATGTAAGAAACTACCACATTCTTAGACTGCAAGCTCACTAAGAAGACCTTATAAAATGCAACCTTTATAAAAATTGGCAAGCCACACAGCTCCAAATAAATTGTGCCTTTAGAAGGTGGTCGCTACTTACTGAAGTAATAAACAAATATGTTTACTTGTAGAAATCTGACTTCCCAGTTCAATGCTCAACTATTTTAGGAGAAAATTTGTATCTCTAGCAATGTCAAATGCATAATAAATATTCTTGACTTAAAGATTATGGTATAATAAAGAAAACATACTTGGGAATGTTTTTCCAAAGACATGATGCGTATCGCATGAAAGAGGACTTTTAAGATAAAGAGAACTGAGAAACAGAAACAATTCAAGGGAAACATGCTTCACTGAAAATTGTGTAAGTCAATAACCCAGAAACCAAGTAACAGTTTCTTGGTCAGAATAAGGAATGCATGATCAGAAAATTTGTCTGGTTAATTGAGGTTGAAGCGGTTGCACTTGATGAAAAGAAATCATCAGAAATGGTTGGATGTTTCCTATAAGAAGCTAAAATATGCATTATAATTCCAGTTGCAGATAGAAATTTAATGCATTTTAAACAACGTACAGAGGTTGAATAATTGTTTTGTTGGTCGATGGGGTGGATTTTAGTTAACTATAACACAATTGAAGGAAAGCAGAATGGCATATCAGAAAATGGGGAACACAAAATCAAATGGTGAAAAGCAAATTGATTGCTTATATTAGAAATTAATTATATATTAAATTACCCAGAGTTCTAGGTAAAATGAGGAACAAAAATAATATTTTAAAAGAGATATATCCGACTCCAAAAGGAAGAAAAGCTGTTCAAATGCAGAATGTCATTGAAAATCTAAACATAAAAGCCTGAGGTAAACTTACTATTTTCTCAAAGAATAAGGATGCATATAATGTAGTATAATTTCTTAATTAATTAGAGTTCTATGACAGTTATAGTTACATCCTTCCAGGGATAGATGTATATTATAACTTGTAAAGTTTGGTCATGGTTGAAAATAAAAAGAAATTCAGAGAGAAAAATTGCCTTTTTTTTTTTTTTTAGATGAACTCTCAATCTGTCACCCAGGCCATCTCGGCTCACTGCAACCTCCACCTCTCGGTTCAAGTGATATCCTGACTCAGCTTCCCGAGTAGCTAGGATTATAGGCACATACCACCACACTGGCTAATTTTTGTATTTTAGTAGAGATGGGATTTCACCATGTAGGCCAGGCTGGTCTCGAATTCCTGACCTCAAGTGATTTGCCTGCCTCGGCCTCCCAAAGTGCTGGAATTATAAGCATGAGCCATCACACCCAGCCAAGACTTGCTTTTTGGAGTTGAGGAATAGTAATAAATGTAAAAGACCTATTTTATGGACCCTGGAACAGCTCATGACTTTACTTAGAAGTAAAATTTCTAGGGAAATAACTAAAGAACGACATTTCTCCAAAACCACTTGAAGAACTTTGTAGTTATATGATGACAGACAAGAAAGTCAAGGTTAATTTGAGATATGCTGGTAGAATCATGAGATCATTAAAGCTCTGGTAAGAATAAGAAAAGAGAAAATGACATGAAGGATTCTGACATTTAGAAAACTAGCAATGGGAAAATGCCGTTCACATTCTAAGTTTATCTGTGAATTAAAAAAAATGAAAACAGAAGTATTGGGTTATGTTGTAGATGCTTCTACCAATATGGTTATCATTTTGTTAAGCTGAAGGTCTTATTGAATTCATCAAGTATACCTGACTGATGAGACATCTTGGCAAAAAAGAAAATAATTTGGAAGAAGTCACTTAATCTCACTATGTCTTAATTTTTTCACCCATGTAACTACAGGGGTTATTTCTCTAAACAGTATGACACATACTGCTTTATGTTCTTCTTAGTGTTAACATTTTAAGCTTATGGAAAACATGACTACCTATGAAAAAAATAAGTAAATTAAATCAGTGTGTTGTGAAGATCCCATATGTTTTAGCATTCATCAGACTGAAGGCAGTCTTCAAAATACCCAAACAGGGGTTTTGAGAATTTAACTCTTGAATCCCTTCTTCAAATAGTATGATACCTGGTTTGACATGCATGCTAGATACCTGTTTTTCAGGATGTCTGAATTCTGGTGAATTACGTCATTCATTTGAGTTATCTCAAATGATTATTCAAATAACTCTCAATAATTATGATCTTGACTTATACAACCTAATTATAAGAAAGTCAGTTCTTCAAAAGTATCCAAAATGTTTACCTTTGGCAAGCAATGGATAGAAAGAATGGCGAGAAGAATCTGAAATTTGAAATTAACCTGATGTATTGGTAAGTTTTTCCCACAGTGCTGTTGTGCATTAAGACCTGTTTTAAGTGGACTTTCTTAACCTTGTATAGAGTTGACCTGAAGGATTTAAAAACCATTTCAGTTTAGTCAGTGTTTGCCATGTCTGCCATACACATCACAGACTGGAGTATATTTAAGTATCATTAAAATGTACTATTGCGTAAGATAGGTCTGCTCCTTCCTTATTCTGAGGCAATTCTGTTTCGTGGGTTAGTCAGACACAAACTGGGTGTTATCAAACATAACTGTCACATCTTTGATATCTGCTATGTTCACCGGCTACATGGAGCTCAGAAAGAAATAGACAGAAGCTAATGGAGAGAGTTATAAAGAGTCTGGACCAAGAATCATAAGACCCAGTTTATGAATAATTAAAAGCGAGGGTAAAACATGTCCTTCAGTTATCTCTTCATTTTAAATAAGACTAAATAATCTTATCGCTTGTTTTTTTCTTTAAAATTTTAAGGCCTTATGCAAAAGACTGAAAATCGAAATGGCTAAGATTTAATGGAATCCATACGACTTCAGTAAGAGTTGGAAAATTCATCAACTACGTGGCACAGAAAATACATATGGTACATATGTACTATATTGTGTATGGGATATCAGGACCAAAACAAAACAAAAAATATGACCATCTAGGCTGATAAATGGAAAAAATGAGGGTGGGGATCTTCTTCGTGATACATCCTCATAAAAGATTTCGGCCTCCCTAAAAATTCTCCTGAAAGTTAATTGTCTCTAACTTTCATTTCTGTTTAACTTTTTTTTCTCTCAAGCTTCATAGAGATTTCCTACATTTAAGTTTCAGTTTTGTTTATCTTTAAAGATCTCTTCACTGTTCAGAATTTCTTTTCCTGAATTATCATTCACTTTCCAAAAATTGTTCTTATTTTTGAGTTTTGCACATTATTTTTCCCATCAAGAAAGATGATTATCAAAAGGACGCTTCCTTCCTTCCTCCTTCCTTCCTTCTTTCCTTCCTTCCTTCCATTTTTCTCTCCCTTTCTGTCCTCCTTATTCCCTTCTGCACTTCCTTTCTTTTAAAATTACTGATGGCTCAGATACACTTTCTATTCCTCATAGACGAAAAGGGAACATGGATTCCGGCAAAGAAGGAAACAGACTCTACTGACCCAGAAAAAAAAGCATGCTTTGAATCTCATCCATCTCTTCCGCTGGCATTTTAGTGTCCTTCCATACTTACACACTGCTTGCTTAGCATGTGTGATCACAGGACCGACTACAAGGATGGCTTCTCACTCTTTGATTTATATTCTTTAACGGACTCCAGGCCTGGGACCAGCAGAGCTAGAACAGAAGATATAGTCTGCTCCTGATATTTCCTGGTCTTTGCCAAGAGTTTTTGGTTAAAAATGCTCCTAGAAACCATCGCCTAATGATAATCACTCTTAAAATCTATTCTCTGGCACAGATCTCTCACCTGTTCACAACCACCATACCCCTCATAGAATCAAATCATTATTTAAAAATGGACTATGAGGGAACTGCACACAGAGCTTATCCATGTATCTTTGCTAGAATGCAGAGAGGCATGAACCAGTGGAAGCATATCCAGTATTTTCAATTTTTAAAGACATCATGTGTTTTGATCATATACCCTATGACCGGACTATGAGACCAGCTTCAGGTTGAAAGCAGTGATGCTGTTTGATGGCAGCCTGTAAAACTTAATAAGAATGCTGAGCTCTAGCATCAAAGCTGTTGGCTGGCTCAGAAAGGCTGTAGGGACCTGGGCAGAGACAGACGTTTACATCTTGTGCTGCCTCTTGATAATCTGATTCTTGGATGCTTTGCCCAACTTTACTTAAGGAGGAAAAAGAAAGAAAGAAAAACTAAGCAGGCAGATAGGAATCTGTTTCAGCCCACTTTCTTCGTAAATTTGAAGGGGATTTTGTTTGTTATTCTGCTTTTGATCAAGGAGAAGGTAGTGGTAGAAAATTCTTCTCTCTCCTATCTTTTGAGAATAATTAAGGTCACTTAGTGTGATATATCGGGATCTCTTTGGCTAGATGACTTTTCAGTAAGGACGTTAAGACATCTTTATATAAAAATATGTTGTCTGGGTTTATAACACAACTTAAATCTTATTTTAGAGAGGGACTTTAAAATATACAAAGCTTAATTTTTTCACTTGAAAGATGAAAACCCTAGTGCTCACAAAGGTTGAATACAATGCATTTGGTTACACTTCACACAGACTGGTCAACTTTGATAAATGTGCAGTCTCAACAATTAAAAACTGCATCCCATGAAGCCAGTTTTCTTTAGTTCCTTCATGCCTCCCACCACTCAAGCTCCCCACTCCTTTTCACTTTAATCTGGAGCATAAAATCTGGTTTGATTGCTTTGTTTAGGTAGAAATATGTAGATTTTGCTTATGTTTATGTTTTTTATTCTTTTCTCCAAAACTGTACAAAGTCATCTTGATTCTACCTTTGAAGAATCTCTACACTGTATCTCCCACTTGATCTGTTTCAGTATATTTACATGGAGGCTTAAGCTCTTTTCATCCTTATTCCTATACAATGCTGATCCTATGCAGATCATTCTAGAAGTCTTCATGGCAGCAAATAACAAACAGCAGCCTTGGTTAGAGTGAAGTTGTTTCACTTACATCATTTGCTTCTGTATCACCTTATATCTCTGTTAAAAATGCAGGTCTGTTGTTGAATCAGAGGTGATGGAGACATAAAGCTGCAGTTTAATAAGCTCTCAGATGCTACTTATGCACAAAAGTTTAGCCCATTGACCGACAGAGTAATGGGTTTCTTTTCTTGCAGCAGTCACATCCTGTCATCACTTTATCCATTTCAGCATCATTTTTTTTCCAAATTCCCATCCAGCACACTATTCACCACTTTTCCCCAAGCATCTTTTCTCCAGCTACACTAACTCCAGATATACCCCCAAAATACCACTTATTATTTTATACCTGCACCATTTCTCCAGCTTTTCCTGTCTTAACTCTTACCTCGTATCTTTGTTCACGTGGTGACATACTACTTTTTATTCAGTGCCACACTACTTTTCTCAAACGTTACCTCCTTGAGAAAGCTTTTTTCTAAATATTTCTCACGCACCCTCCCGACACTGCATTGCCATAGAATGTAGCATAAATCTCTATTATAGAACCTGTTTCATTTGAATGTAATTACAATGAATCTACACAAAGGTTATAGAACACCTACTGTGCCCCAAATTATATCATTGAAGAAATAAAAGTCATAATCTCTACCATCACAAAAGTTACTACCCAGCTTTTCTCAACCCAAATCCTCATCTGAAACACAGAAAACATAAAGTTATTTCAGTAACTATTTCCTCAATTCTCCCAAGGAGGATACATAACTAGCACTATTACATACAATGCTTGTCTTAGGGCTTTAAGGCTTCATCTATTTGGGAAACCCTAGTTGATCAAATATTGGTAAAATTACACTATAGTAGCAATAAACGCTATGACAGAGATAATTCAAAGGTGAGATGAAAAAGCAGATACATCTAATTGTTTATGTGTTTATCTTTCCTGTACCATGTCTTAATCCTGTTTCTATCCTGACTTAGCATCTAGATCAGTGCCAATTTTGTTGTGGTCATTGAATACATTTTATTATTGAATTAAAGGCACTGTAATTCATTTTCATTATTGCAAGTCTTTGGAATCCGGCCAAGGCAATGTGAATTATCCATCTTTGTAAATCCACCATCTAATCAGGGCTTAAGAAACTGCTGGCACTCAGTGAGGGCTTGTTGAATAAGTAAATACATTTGGAGGGGTTGCCCTATTCTCCAGCAGAAACTCAATAGCAATAATAATAATCACCAAATAAAAAACGGACTAAGGACTTGAGTAAGCATTTCTTCAAAGAAAAAATACAAAGGGCCAACAGGTGTGTAAAAAGATACACAACATCAATAATCACCAGAGAAATGCAAATTAAAACTACAATGAGATATCACCTCATGCCTGTTGGTTGGCTATTAAAAAAGACAAAAAAGAAAAACCAACAACCGTTGGTGAGGATGTGAATAAACTGGAACCTGGATACACTGTTAGTGAAGATGCAAAATGGTGCAGCTGCTCCAGAAAACAGTATGGAAATTCCTCAAGAAAATAAAAATAAAATTACTATATGATACAGCAAACCCACTTATGAATATTTAGCTAAAAGAAATGAAGTCAGAATTTTTAAGAGATATTTGTACTCCCATGATCACTGTAGCACTCTTCACAATAGCCAAGATGAGCACACGACCTAAATGTCCATTGATGAATGAATGGATTGTAAAAAATGTGTATATATATATATACAAGGGAATATTATTCAGCCTTAAAAAAGAAGAAAATCAGCCAAGAGCGGTGGCTCATGCCTGTAATCTGAGCACTTTGGGAGGTCGAGGCAGGTAGATTGCTTGAAGTCAGGAGTTCACGACCAGCCTGGCCAACATGGCAAAACCCCATCTCTACCAAAAAATACAAAAATTAGCCAGGGATAGGGGCATGAGCCTATAATCCCAGCTACCCAAGAGGATGAGGCTGGAGAATCGCCCAAACCTGGGAAGTGGAGGTTGCAGTGAGCTGTGATTGTGCCACGGCACTCCAGCCTGGCCAACGAAGCAAGACCCCATTTCAAAAAACAAAAAAAGGAAATTCTGCAATATATGTCAATAAGAATGAATCTGAGGACACTACACCAAGTGAATAAGCTAGACACAGAAGTATAAATACTGCATGATTCCACTTATAAGAAGTATCTAAAACAGTCTACATCACATAAGCAAATAATAGAATTGTGGTTGCCAGGGACTACAGGAAGGGAGAAATGGGGAGCTGTCAATCAATAATTAGAAAATTTCATTATGCAAGAAGAATGAATTCTAGAGATGTGATGTATAACATTGTGCCTATACATAACAATACTGTATTGTACATTTAAAAATTTGCTAAGCAAGTAGATCCTATGTGAGCTGTTCTTACCATGATAATAATAATAATAATAATAATAAAACTTCTTTCATACATTAGAGTATATTCATTTGGCTAGACAACAGTTACCTTTTCCTAAGCCACCCATTAATTTTCCAGTCAGTTGTTCCAAGATTAAAAAATGCAGAATAATAAAGTTTTAGAATTGAAAAAAAAAGAACAGATAGTTATAATTTGAGGATCTCAAGTACTACTTAAATAAAAACGACTATAAATGCAAAATTCTTCCTTTGTGGCTAATCTACACTTATAAGTATTCCACTTGACATTTAATTGTTTTGCCTGTTATGTGCATTTCAAAGACAGAAGGAAGACTTTATTAAGATTGCAAGTGAAGTGAAAAAATGTTGCATTTTTCTGGGTGGACGGTAAGGGTGGTGGTGGTATTTTCAGTGTTATTGTCATTTAATGAAGCCTAATTTAGTTTGAATATGTATTTCCAGGAACAAATAGCCTCTAAATACAAACTGGGCTTAGGAGAAGATAGTGTGAAAACACATAAAATGCCATAAAATTCTGATGTCCTAAAGAAAATGTGAGAGTCTGGGACACCTCCTTCTCTGCAAAGCCTGCAGCCACCTCACTTCAAAGTTGTCTTTTTATAAACATGATGTAAGCATAAACTCACATGCCTTCTGGGAATAATGGTGTTTCCATTTGTGTCAGTTAAAGGCATCCCTTTGTTCATCTAGTCACCAAGAAAATTTCCAGCCAGGTGTGCTTCAGTTTAGAGAGGTGCTGTACTTCATGGGTGCTCTTCACAAAATTCATGTTGCAGAAGCAGCATTTCCCTAAATGGTTCCTTAATACCACAAATCCCCAACTGTCCAATTTATATCCAAGGAAGTTTACTTCCTTTAGGGCATAAGCCATTATATTAAAAGTCATCAAATGGAAATAAATACATAAGTTAGCAAATTGTGGTAAAGTAAAATAATCCTGTATGAACCATGGCTTAAAAAATAAAAATTAACTCACATAAACCTGCACACAGTGATTTTCTGCATTTTGGTAAGGGAAAGAATTTTGCTCTAAAAACCAAATAAAAAATATAGGAGACCTAGTTTTAATTGTTATTAAACACACGGGCATTTTACTTTAAGGGTCATGGGCTTAGGTCCAACTATTTCAGAATCAAAAGCTTATTACTTGGATGGTCAATACACGTCATTCCACGACTGCAGCTGCTGCTCCTAATTTGGATTGTTAGGGGGGTATCCCTACAAGGGTCCTCATGGCTCATCTGGCCTCAGTGCAATCAGATGAGAAGATCCTGACTTCCATCTCCAGAAAGAAGGCCAAGCCAACCTGAGACCTGTAGGGAAATGAGAGCTTCTGTGGGATCTTGACACTGAGATGCTGAGACTCTAGCTGTAAGCCTCAGAGTCATGACTGAGCTACAAATTTCTAGTTTTACATTTATTATTTCTAAAATCTAGATTTGAGTTACAATTAAGGTGTACCCTGATTTAGGTTAATTGGCAGTGTTTAGTGATACACAAAATACTTGTGCACGAAGATTGTCAATGATGTCAATATAATATGGTGGTTGACGTGCTGTAGCTCAGTGATTCTCAAGCTTTAATATGTATATGAAATCACTTAGGGATTTTATGAAAATGTAGACTTTTTCAGTAGATCATGGAAAGGGACATGAGTCTTTTCATCTTTCACAAGCTCCTAGGTGATGCACATGCTGCTGGTTCACAGTCCACACCTCGTTCAGTAAATCTCTAGGTATGCTACGAGTTGTTCATGGACTTTATTTCCTTTTAAACTATGTAAAAACTATAGCTTTTAGTTGCACATCCTTGTTTAAAAATTGTTCCTGTATCTTCCATGTAGTTTTATATGCATGTGTTGTTTAATAAATAAATCAACTAATTATTAAATAATAACTAAGGGTAATGTTAATGAAAGATTGGTTTCAATCCTTGATGATCATACCTTTTAGCCTGGAGAACTTAGGGAAGAAAATGTTACTGAATAAGGTCAATTTATTCTTACAAACAAACATTTCCGACTTACATCTGAGACTCTGCTTGGTTTACAGGTAGTGAACACAGGCAGGGAAGACTGATTGCTTCTGAAAAGTAATGTGAAATGAAATCTGATGATGATAATGATAACATTCTTAAAGACTTAAATAATTACTTGTATTTGAACTTTAAAAATTAAGCGACTATTTCCAATTCAGTTCCTTAACAAGGTACTCCATAAGTTTCTTAATTATCTTTACCAATTTTTGATACATTAGATGGCGGATATCATAATTTAGGATAGCAAAATGAAAAAGCACAGTAGGCTTAGAGTCAATAATAGAGGTTTCCTTCTGATTTCTTTCACATATTAGGGATGTGGCTCTGATAATATTATATATAATTTGTGGACTCCAACTTAATTCAATTTTCTCACAAAGCTCTTAGGACAGATAAACAATTTTTAAAATGAGACAATGTGTGTAAAATCTCATAAATTCATCTGTAACCAGGACAATTACCATATTTGTAGGGGTCAGTGTAAAACGAAAATGAGAAGCCCCCTGTTCAAAAGTTATTAAGAATTTCAAGATGACAGTGAGAAGATATTAAATGAAGAGCAGGGCCCTTCTGTGTGTGGGGTCCCATGTGACTGTATAAGCCATAAGTTCATGAGCAGCTCCTGTTGTCAATACAGTTGTAGCTAATTCTCACTATATTAATAGAATATTAATAAAGTTTATACTCGACTGAGATATTACAATATACCAGGCACTAGTTTGAGAGCTTCAATTATATAGTTTCACTTAATTCTTTAGAGGGGAAAGAAATTAAAGCACAGAAACATCAACTAACTTATCTCAGGACATATAACTACCAGGTTCAAGGAAGCCAGGATTGGAATCCAGGACTGTCTAATTCTAAAGCCATTCATCTTAACTAATTGAATACGATGAGTTATCTATAACAAGTAATTGCTATTCCTATTTGATTCAAATTTAGAAACACAAATTGTGAGCTTAGGCTCACAAAAATATGCCTGTATTTCAAGGGCAATTCACTTATTATGACCATGATTAAATGACCTATGTCAGCCTAATTATCTTATGTCCCTAGGACTCCACAGAGAGCCTGGTACATAGTTGATAGTCATGTACTGTATAGGAAACTAAACTGAACACTCAGTCACCAATTTTTCTGTGCACAGAATATTTACTCCACAAAGATAAAAATCTCATTTTCCTGTTATTCAAAATCACATGCTTCTGAATGATAAGAGTACTATTTTCATTTTAAAGCAATTAATTTGTTTTAAATGTGTTTCAATAGTGATGATTTTCTTGAAAAAAAAAAAAAGAGATACCAATTACCATACACAGAAATAATTTCCTTCCAAACATAAGGACTTTGATCCAGAGATCTAAAGACAAGAGTATATCATCTCAAAATAGAAATTAAGAGAAACTCCAAAATATTCATTTTGTTTGGGATGAATTTCAGATTTTTAAAAAAAATATGGCTCAAAGTTAAGTAACAAACTTACATTTATATGCAGCTTTTTTTCTTTTTATTTGCAATGTGTTTTCTGATCCTTCATCTTATTTTATCTTTCCTATGCCCAGTATACAGCTGAGCAAAGAGAGACAAACTCAGATTACTTTATTACCTTCTATTTGAAATTATTACTAATTTCCTCTGCAAAGTTAATTACAGCTTCTGCCATATTGTTAGAGGAATTTTTCATACCTCGCTTCGGAAACTTGTATTATAATTCTAAATTTCTTTGTCCAACTTTCTCTCCTGATTCCTGAGTGTATTATCTTACTCATTTATGTGCCCCAGTGTATTATCTTACTCATTATGAACCCCAGCGCGCGCGTGCGCGCGCGCGCACACACACACACACACACACACACACACACACATATATATGTACAGAACAGAATAGCCACTTAGCCCAAATATACACTATGGTTATTACCAGAATATGGCCATACACACACACACACACACACACATATAATTTTTGTGTGTGAGACAGAGTTTCACTCTGTCGCCCACCCTGGGGTGTGGTGGCATGATCTCAGTTTATTGCAACCTCTGCTTCCTGAGTTCAAGTGATCCCATCTGGCTAATTTTTTGTATTTTTATTAGAGATGAGATTTCACCATGTTTGCCAGGCTGGTGTTGAACCCCTGACTTCAAGTATCCACCTGCCTCAGCCGGCCTCCTGCAGTGCTGGGATTACAGGCATGAGCCACCATGCCCTGCCCATACTAGATATTTTTAATGTTGATTAACTTAATGGGCACATGCAAGTGTTAATGCATAAGCAAATGGAGCAATTTAAACAAGATGCTCTGGTAGGTGCTGAAATTAAGAGAAAAGGTTCAGTCTCAGACATTGTTCATTGCTGCTTTCTACTGGGCTGAAAAATGTCATATTCTATAAAATGTATCAAGTCCTCAGAATTAAAATGTCACTGAACCCCCTGCCAGACCATGTTATGCTGGTTTGATATTTGAAAGCACTACAATTCATTATGCCAACCACTGATCCTGTTCCAGGCTATGGGGCATGTGCTGAAAATGAAGGGAAATAAAAATCTGTGGGTCCCCTGGAAGGAAAGCTGCTATGTTTGAAAGGCTGAATTCCAGGCAAGAACTCACCAGATGCTTTCTGAACTGAAGAGCTGGGTTCCAATTCCTTGGGGACCTGGGCAGATGGGACACCCTGAATCCAATCTCGAAGAGGAGTGTCTATGGCAAGGTGCCTGGTTTCTGCCCCAATTGCTTATTTCCCTTGCCTCCACGGCTACAATGCACCAAAGTGAACACACCCTTAGCAATGTATAGAGACAATACTTCATAAAAATCTAGAAAGCATTTCCAAATGTGTTTTCTGTGCATTCTTGTTTGTGTGGTTGGCTACACAGTATAGAAAATAATAGCAAACATTATTATCTTAGTTTGCCTTTAGAGGAGGAAAAGTGTGCAGGCTGCCAGAGTAGGGAGGAGGCTCACAGAGGTAACCACTCCAGACCAATCAGACCTGGGGAGTGGGAGAGGTTCCACTCAAAGCTCATATATAACTAACTGGGCATCTGAGAAATATGTCCTGCTGCTTCTCCTCCCGCTCAGATCTTCCCTTCTCCGACCTCCTAGCAATCTAGGCTGTGTTTTTCTGTTTTATTTCCCATAAAGTTTCCTACGAAGCTCATTTTGTCTAATTTTATCTTTATAAAAATACTGAGAATGAGAGAAGCAAAGAGAGATTATAATATGACATGGGGAGCAACAAAGAATGGCAGTTAGAGGCAAAAATTCTGCTGTCAGATTACTTGGGTGGGAGCTTGGCTTTGTATACTTACTAATTATTTCCCTCTAGATCAGTTACTTCACTTCTCCTGTTTCCATGTCTTCATTTGGCAAATAGGGATTGTATTCATGTGTGCCTATTTTCAGGCTTAGAGTATTACCTTTGCAATTAAGAAGCACTGAAAAACAGGTGGTGCATCCCTCTCTCAATATAATAATTAGAATGTATTCAAAAAAGGAGTAGTAAAGACAAAATACCAAAAATCTACAGAAAACTTATTTTTGTTTTTTTTTCTTCCATTACTCCCTTGCTGATAGGTATAAAACACCAAATATCAAATTATTTCACACGGTTTCACGGATTTGTTTTGGAAAAGTTGTTTTATTGTGTTCCTGATGCCCCTAGCCACATGCCTGTTGAATAACTCACTGGATGTTGCAGAAATTTTATGAGAAATAAAAAAATGCTTAATATATTATTATTCTTCCTCTGGAATATGCTGACTCCCTTGACCCTTGAGCAATAGCTCCTACTTTTCATGTCCATTTGTATATGCCTAGTACAATCATAGGCACACTGAAGGACTACAGCGTTTATGCCATGGGGGTTTGTTCCAACAATCTGATGCGGGTAAGGTGCTCTACTAGCAGGAGGGTCAGCTCAGGGATGGCACTCACAGCCACGTGTTCTGCTGAGGTCTCAAGAGGCCTCATTTACATATGGGAATGATTATTATCACCCTGTGTGGGTTATTGGGAAGACTTTTAAAAGGACAGGAGAATTTCTGCAGTCTGCTATTCTACACTTGAAAGGAGGCAAGGGTAATCGACCTCTGTTTGCATTTAAGTGCTGACACTATAACAGTTGAAGAATTGAAATACATTTCAATATTTCCAAGATTTAGAAGAAACTAGGCTGGGCCTATACTAAATCAGGATGATGACACTTAAGAATTTGTCAAAACCTTTGACATTTCCATAAACTCCATCTAGTTTTCTTGTTAAAGTTTTAAAATCAAAACTATCATTGTAAGGCCGATAGCCTCGCCAGGAGCCGGATGGACAATACTCACCCCCTCCGCACCTGATAACACTTAGGAGGCTGGGCGTCCCACTGGCGCCTGCCTTCTCCATGCAGGCTCCCCACATGGACTCCTGCATTCCATTCCTAGCCCCACACTCAGCACTAAATCATGCTGTCAGCCCAAAAATTCAAAAACCCCTCGAAAGCCTAACCAATGGCAGCTCGCCAAGTCCGGGTCCAGTCTCTCTCTCTGACCAATACA
>CAUYLZ010116262.1:0-13324 GCA_963573645.1 Pithecia hirsuta
ATTTCCAGCACACACTATACAAAAAAAAAACACATTCTTTTCTAACCAAAAACAAAACAAAACAAAACACAAAAAAAAAAAAAAAAAAAAAAGCAGGGGGTGGGGGCAGTAAAGGGAGTGCTCTTATTTCATGAGAAACATTTGTAGAAAAGAGATTTGTTCATGGTAACAATTGGATTTTTAATGTCCTTCATTTTCTGAATTCTGCATCACACACTGCTTCAGTTTATACCTTACCATGCTTCCCTGTTTCTTATATTTTTTAAACACATGTTTTAAGGTTATGTTTTCCTAACCCTCCCATCAGCCTTGTTTTTATACTTGATATTTCATATTCATAAGGTACCTTCATTCCTTTAGTTTTCTGCTTTTCAAAACATATCCAGATTTGGCTATAGAGTTGCCTGTTTAACATATCCTATGGCCCCTCAAATACAACATCCTCCAGACTTAACTCATCATCTTCTCTCCAAAACCTGCTCCCCTCCTGTCTTCTATCTCAGAGAATGAAACCATTATTCATGCAGTTGTCCAGCCAGAAACCCTGGAGTGTTTCTGAATGCTTCCCTTTCCTTCTCCCGTTCCCTTTGCACACTACTGACTGTATATCTACCATCTGCTCCCATGTCTTTTTCTCAAGTGCCACAGACATTCAAGTCGTCTCGTCGTCTCTCACCTATATCATTAGAGCAGCCTTCTGACTAGTCTTTCCTTGTTGAAGCCCTTCTTACAGTATCATTATTGATTGTTTTAAAGTGCAAATCTAGTCTTATTACATCTCTCAAAAAATTTTTATGGCTTTCCCACTTCCTCAAGATAAAGATCTCACTAAAGTGTATAAGTATTGTCATCTTCTAACCCCTGCTTATTTCAGTTTCTACCAATCCCCACTCTGTGCTACATGCTCTAGCCATTCTGTATTTTTTTATTTCCTAGAATATGCCATTAAGCTAGGCCAGATCAAAGAGGTTGGTTGGCATTCAAAGACTGACTAGAACTTAGATTCTTGTTTAGGATTACCTTTACTTAGGCTTTCTATTAAATTAGCAAATAGGAAGTACCAAGGACTTTACAATATAAACATTTACATGAATGGGTATAACACTCTAATGTCTCCCTAGTTTTTTATAGACATATGGCCAAAATTCAGTTGTCAATGTAGTATATACATAGTGAATACCATGCCAGATCATATATGGAAGCTCAGTAGCTTTTGTTCCACTGTGCAGTGGGAGGGGCCATGCTAATGCTCAAAGGTCTACCTTCTACTGTATAAGGAAAGTTTTATTATGTTGAAAGGCATGCACAATATTTTTTTCTGTGTTGTTGGGTCAACAGCAGTTCTCACCATGATCACCATCATCTTCCACAGTTATGTTTTCTCTTGCTCCTTGGCTTTGTACACATTGCTGGCCCTTTGTACACACTGCATATGCACAGCATTTGTCAATGTTGCTTCTCTTGAATAACTCTCAAACATCCTTTAAGACTCAGATCTGGGGTCATCTCTTCCAGAATATTTTCCTTTGTTGTTTGCCTCATTAGTGCCCATCCTGAGCATCATTTTTTATAGTCCTCAGTGAACTGATTTTTAAATGTTGGTCTGTTTGTCTACTACTAAACATAGGCTCCATGAGAGTAAGGAGCATATGTTACTTACCTTCATATTTTTAGTACTTAGCAAAGATATTATCACATTATAATAACTTAATATCTATAGGAGGAAAAAGGGAAAGAGGGAAGGTGTATTAGTCCATTCTCACTCTGCAATAAAGAACTATCTGAGCAATTTATGAACCACCGGGTAATTTATGAAGAAAAGAAATTTAATTGACTCATAGTTCCATAGGCTTCACAAGAAGCATGACTGGGAGGTCTCAGGAAACTTACAATCATGGCGGAAGGTGAAGGGGAAGCAAGCACCTTTTTTCACATAGCAACAGGAAAGAGAGAACGGGAAAGGGGAAGTTCTTACACTTTTAAACCATCAGATCTCATTACTCAGTATCACCAGAATTGCATGGGGGAAATCCACCTCTATGATCTAATCACCTCTCACCAAGCCCCTTCTCTGATATTACAAATCTGGGATTACAATTCGAGATGAGATTTTGGTGGGGACACAGAGCCAAATCATATCAGGGAGAAAGAACCCTGAAATAATCTAATAAAAGGTCTGGAAAGATAAATATAATCATATTTTGGAGTGTGTGTATTTTATTGATTTTCACAAGGTTCATTTACTTTTCCAGTATTTAGTTGAGTTTATTTAAATAATAATGATATATCAAAGTCACTAAAGAAAGAATCCGTAATAATAGAAATCTGTTTTAAGGCATTTGTCCATGTTTCATTATCCATCATTAGAATTTCCTGTTTCCAACTTCTATAGCAACATAAACTTTAAAATACTGCTTTAGGACAAAAAGTGCTGGTGAGGATGTGGAGAAAGAGGAACTGTAATACACTGGTGGTGGGAATGTAAATTAATAAAGCCATTATGGAAAACAGTATTGAGGTTCCTCAAAAACCTAAAATAGAACTATCATATGATCCGGCAATCCCACTACTGGGTCTAAATCCAACAGAAAGGAAATAAGTATGTTGAAAGGCACTCTCACAGTTTTTTTTTTTTTTTTTTTTTTGCAACACTATTCACAATAGGCAAGATAGAGAATCAACCTAAGTGTCCATCAACAGATGAATGGATAAAGAAAATGTGGCATATATACACAATAGAATACTATTCCACTGCAAAAAAAAGAATGAAATCTTGTCATTTATGGCAACATGGACGTGCTTAGAGGACATTATGTTTAGTAAAATAAGCCAGGCACAGAAAAAGACTACGCATTCTCACTCATGTGTGAAAGCTAAAAAACAAGCTGATCTCATAGAAATAGAGAGTAGACCGGAGGTTATTAAAGGCAAGGAAGGGTAGAAGGTTTGGAGGGATAGTAAGATGTTGGATAACATACAAAATTATAGCTAGGTAGGAGGTATACAAGCTAGTTTTCTACAGCACTGTAGGGTAGCTATAATTAACAATTTATTGTATATTTTCAAATAGCTTAACAAGCAGATTTTAAATGTTTCCAACACAAAGACATTATAAATGTTTGAGGTATTGAATATGCTAATTACCCTGATTTGATCATTACACATTGTATACATGTATCAAAATATCATACCGTGCCCCATACAAAGGTACAATTATTATGTGTCAATTAAAAATAATAAAAGCAAAAAAAATTGAAAAAGAAAAAATACTGCTTTAGGATACATGTCTCCTGTGGGAATCATATATGTTAGAAACCAGTATTTATTTTAAAAAACTAATTCTTTCTACTCCTGTAATAATATATTTTTGGTATTTATCTACCCTGTCCATGCCTTTAATGAAACAAATCCAAACTGTTTAATCAAATCTCTATGACAGTGACCCAGAGAGTGAAGATCAAATATGTAGATCTTTTCCATGAAAATTCCAACTTTTCAATAATTCTGTTGATGTTTGATAGTAAAGCCGTCAAACAGCTTTTTTCTCTTTTGGTAGTCTCTATTTTTATAGTAGTTTTCAACCTGGGCTACATAATAGAATCACCTGCTAAGCTTTAAAAACCCTGATGTCTAAGCCACATTCCAGACCAATTAAATCAGAATCCGGGGTAGGACAACGTCAGGCTTAAAAAGCTTCCTGAAGGATTCTACTGTATAACCAATTTTGAGGACCACTTCTCACTAGGTACTTTTATATCTTCAATGTTTAGTTGAATTTATTTAAATAATAATGATACATTTATCATTATTATGTACTGCAGGCCAGGTGCAGTGACTTATACTTGTAATCCCAGCACTTTGGGAGGCCAAGGTGAGTGGATTACCAGAGGTCTGGAGCTCGAGACTAGCCTGGCCAACATGGTGAAACCCCATCTCTACTAAAAATACAAAAATTAGCCCGGCATGGTTGCATGCACCTGTAGTCCCAGCTATTCTGGAGGCTGAGGTAGGAGAATCGCTTGAACACAGGAGGTAGAGGTTGCCATGAGCTGAGACCATACCACTGCCCTCCAGCTTGGATGATAGAGTGAGACTCTGTCTCCAAATAATAATAAAATAGTAATAATTAAAGGACTACAAATAAAGAATGCTTGCAGTGGAGATATGTGTTAAAGCATTCAGCCATGTTTCTTTACCCGTCTTTAGACATTTCTGTTTCACTTGTGGTAAACTTTAGAATATTAATGAGTCTAACCTGATTTAACTTAGAGCTTCTCCCCTCCCCAACTTAGAACAGACAAACACTGCGGCATAAGGCATGATCTGTTCTCTGTTTTCCCTACTGTGCCCATCTTTTTCACCTACTAATGCCAGGGTTTTGATAGCAAGGAACGATGGAAAATAGGTTGGTTTAGTGGGACACCTCTGCAACTCGCCTCCCCACCACTACCACGCACACATTCAGACAACGTGTTCTCCAGCTGACCATTTACCACACCCATCCAGCTTCAATGGTGCGCTCTACACAGCCTCTTCCTATTTTACAAAGACCACTGTAGCCTAGCTGTGGTCCCTTAACCCACAGGAAACTTGGCATTTTTGCCCCACCAAATTCTACATGTGCAAACGATTCCCAACATAGCCTTGTCTCTTTGCTATCCAGGGAGCTCCAGGCACTAGCCAACCTCCCTTTTTTTAGACTTAAGCAGAGGAGAGTGAGGCAAAGGTCACAGTGTCCTCAACTCAACATAGAGGACCACAGGTTGAATTTAGTAAACAATCTGCTTTGGTTCCCTGCACCACCTGGCTCTGATGGAGGAAGTTGGAGCTTTTTTTTTTTTTTTTTTTTTTTTTTTTTTTTTTTTTTTTTTTTTTTTTTTTTTTTTTTAAATAAAGGGAAATGCACAAGACTATGATAATGCTCTTTAAAAAATTCTCAGCTGGGCGCGGTGTCTCAAGCCTGTAATCCCAGCACTTTGGGAGGCTGAGGCAGGTATATTGCCTGAGCTCAGAAGTTCAAGAGCAGCCTGGGCAACACAGTGAAACCCTGTCCCTACTAAAATACAAAAACCTAAATGGGCATGATAATGGGCTCCTGCAGTCCCAGCTACTCGGCAGGCTGAGGAAGGAGAGTCACTTGAACCTGGGAGGCAGAGGTTGCAGTGAGATGAAATCACACTACTGCACTCCAACCTAGGCAACAGAGCAAGACTCTGTCTCCAAACAAAACAAAACAAAAAAACTCACAAATTTTTCTTCTGAAGCTTTAATGTCTGCAAGTAGATGATAGCTTAGGGTCCCAGGATTTTTTTGTGGCGACTACCTCTTAGCAAATTCTTCTTGTGTCTGGTTCTTTAGAATATGAGGCCACAGCTCTTAGCTTTGGCCCCTCAGCAAAGACTGCACAACAGGAAAAATCTCATGTTACACTCTGTTATACTTTATGGGAAATCACATCTCTAGGAAGGAAGGAAGACTCAATAAAATGAGAGTCAATGGATAATTCCTTGACATGCTTTCATCAGAGTGGCGACCATTTTTGCTTCTCAATCTGCTGGAATAGGTAGTACACAGAAACACCTTGAAACAGAAACACCTTGAAATATTCCCTCCACAAATGTCGAGTCTGAATCTAATCAAGCTCTAGAGCTAACCACAAGTTTATAAGAAATTTGGAGAAGGAAGTAAGTTAAAGGACACCACAATTCAAAATGTGGGACAACTGATCTAATTTTTGTCAATGGTCAATGGTAAGAATTAAAAGAAAGAACGAGAGGAGGACTATTAGATTAAAAGAGATTTATAAGACATGGCAGTCACAAGCAATGAGTGGACCTAGTTTGGAGTTTGATTAAGCCAACTCTAAAGACACGTGTTTTTAGATAATTGCAGAAATTTGAATGTAGGATAGGTATTAAATGACACTTGAAGTATCATTAATCTTGTTAAATGTTAGTGACATTGAAGTTATGTTAGAAATATCCATGTCCATACATATTGAACTATGTAGGGATAAACTGATGTGTTGTCTGAGAGATGCCACTAAATGCTTTAGTAATGATAATAATAATAAAAAGGCATAGATGATACAAATGTGGCAAAAGTCTTTAATTGTTGAATCTGAGTGATGAGCATCCAGAGCTTCATTATACTGTTTTCCCTACTTTTCTGTGTGTCTGTAATTTAGTTATAATTAAAAAATTAAACTTATAATGTCTGAAGTAATCTCTCTGTTTTTGAAAAAGTAAATATACATGTCCATTTTCTTTGTTAAAGCAGAAGACAAACATTGCCAATCCCTGACTCTTCTATATGCATGGGTTGGAGGAGAAAACAAAAGCCTGTGACTGCTGGATTCTTATTTGAACAAAGAATATGAAGCCTAGGCAACATAGCGAGACCCCATTTCTACCAAAAAAAAAAAAAAATTAGCCTGGCATGGTGACACATGCCTGTAGTTCTAGCTACTTGAGAGGTTGAGCTGGGAGGATTGCTTGAGTCCAGGAGGTCGAGGCTGTAGTGAGCCATGATTGCACCACTGTACTCCAGCCTAGGCAACAGAGTGAGACAGTACATCCCCTCGACCCCGAAAAAGGAGTATGAGAGTCATATGCCATTTATATTAACATGGAAAACAGTTTAGAAGAGGTCCATAATTTGCAAAATACAGACAATAATGACTTAATACTTTTCTGCTAGAACTGCTAAACAGCAACTATTTAAAAGAAGGAGCTTACTCTTACACTTTCTGTTATATTAAATGGAATCTGGTTGGCATGATGATTCCTTTAATGAAAAACTACATAGTTTCCATCCACTGGCATAAGAGTAGAATGGAAGTGTATAGCTAAATAACAGTTTATAGGCCACACTTGGATTATCTTAGTCCGTTTTCGGAAGTAACACCTAAATAAGTTCAGAGGAAAGCAATACTAATGGTGAGAGAGCCCAAAGTCATATATGATCACGGAGGAACAGTCTCAAAGGCATTAGAAATTATTAGCATGGAGAAAATAAATCTCAGTGGCAATAAGATAGCACACTGCAGGAGTTTGGCATACAAAATACCAAAGAGATTGGAAAACATAGAACCAATTAGTGGAAATTATAGGAAGGCTGAATTTGGCTTTGTATGAATGTTAGGAAAGACAATTGCCAATAGGCCTTAAGCCTCCCAGAACATTTTTCCTGGGCATACCAAGAATGCAAACCTTTGACCTCTTTTTAATACAACCATTTTTCAAGATTGTGTTTGCAGCAAGCAATCTTAAGGGATAAGTTAAGGTCCAACTTTGGAAAAAGAGCCACCTTACTTTCTGCTTATTATAAAAGCAGTGGATTCCCTAAACTCAGTATTCCTAACCTAGAACACAAATCCACTGTATGCACAAGATATACCTGGACCTCGCCGTGGTGCCCTATGGGACTTGGGGGGCAAGGAGAACTAACTCAAATATGTTCATGCTGCTTGCTAAGCATGAATAATGAAGTCTTTTGTCTCATGTCTTCTGCCAACATTTATGAAACAGTGACAGGCTAATTTATCATCTTGTAAGTATGTTGAGATCAATAAATCTCATACCCAACAATGGAGAAGACATTAGTTGGTAGATCTCCTATCCAGAAGTGTTCACACATGGATGTGTAAACTTCTTGGAGAAAATAATGCATAAATGTAGCAAAAAAAAAAAAACAAACTTCTGGACAAGCAGTTTTTCTTAGACTTTCAATGTCATTTCAGTTCCATAAATTGTAGTATTCCTTTTTAGGAAACACAAATAGAATTGGACTTATCTACAGAATACCAGGACTCTTGGAGTAACCCCATGAGAAGGATATTTCTGTGCTTCTCTAAAAATCCTAGGAAGTCTCTACATGAATACGGCCTCAATATTCATTTAAATGACCCAGGTTCCATCCACTGTCTCCATATATTTCCATTCTAATAAACCTTTAGTTGCTTTCAGATAAAGGGAAATCCAAGATTATTATGCCAAAAATGTAATTCCATTAGACTTCATGCCAGAGTTCTTAGCATCCAAGGGAGTCAAGATTACCATATCCAAGGTATGTACTACCAACATGACTTAGTATTGTTGATCATCTGGCTAAGGCAGTGTTTGCCAGATTTTTCCACTGTCTAGTCTCTGCTTTGACAGCCCTCTTTCTGCCCTACTGGAAGTTAGGTATCTCTGACTCATCTTATTGGAAATTCAGGGACATAAGTTTTATTAACATTAATGAGAAGTTAGTATCTATAGTGGTGGTTAGCACACATAATTTTTTTTTCCCATTGCCAAAAGCCTCTGGTAATATTTATCAGAATACTTTGAAAATGAGTACTAAAGTCTAGTCTAGAATTTTGAATGAGTGGTGTGATTCAGTTTGGGATTATATGCGATGTATGTAATCAAGCATGTGATGTTGAATGCAAAGAAAACTTTAACACTAGCATGGTCATAACATCTTCCTGTCTTCCTTTATCCTCTTCCTCTTCAAATACTTTGTGCATCATGCAGATATAGCCACTGGGTGGCAGTATGTACTTAATAATATTTACTGTTTCTAGTTGCCGCAATCTACTGGAATTTAAAGATGTCAAACTTTTTTTATCTGGAAAATAGCCATTGTAGTGAATCTTAAGAAACAGTATTGTCTGAATGCAAGCTCCTCCCTAGAGACGATTATGGTGATTATAATAATGTTAATATTAAATACTTCCTACCATTTACTCTCAATCATATTCTTTCTTCTGCCGACAATACTCAGTATGAAAATTGGTAAATACCTATTATCCTACCTCTTATTTCTATAACCTATCTTTTAGTTATGAGGACCTCACCTGGCAATAGACTTTTCCTTTTCTCCATTTTGTTTCTTAAATATCATACCCTCTCCACAGTGAAATCAGGAGATAGACCTTACAGCTTGTGTATAGTACTATATGTACCCCTTTAGTTCTGCACTACATCCTAGACAAATAGAGCAGATTCTGGATATTCACATAGTCTTGCGAAGTCATATGGTTCTCTTTCACTTAAATTAATTCTGTCTGAAATACAGAGTGACACCAATTAACTTGTTCTATGTAAGATTTGTCTTCAATTAGGAGAGGGAAAACCTTCCAAGAAGTTAAATTGTGTAATCAGGTAGGATTAAAACTGTAAGAAAAACTCACAAAAATATGCATATTTTAAAAATTGAAAATAAAATATTAATGTAGTTGTGTTAGATGGTAGAATTATGAAAGCTTTTGTTTCCTTTTTCTACTTTCGTGTAGTTTTTCCTATATTTTCTTTAATGAACTATACTTTTTTCAAATAAAAAATATATAACTGCTCTTAAACCATTGTTTGTCTTTCTCCTGCCTCGAAGGATTCATGTTTTTAAAATATCCTATCTAATTTTTTGCTATCTAATTTTCCAAAAGATATTTAGTAATAGTTTGCCATTTCCTTGCATCTCCACATGGCACTGCTTTCTGATGAGCGTGTTGGGTGATTTGACTCATTTTTTAAAACAAACTTTTTACAGAGAGTTGCACAGATAGTGCGCAGTTCCCATAAACAAAACACTCAATTTCATTTATTAGAAACATCTTACATTAGTTTGGAACATTTGTTGCAATTAATGACCCAATATTGATACATTTATTGTTAACTAAAGTCCATATTTTATTCAGATTTCCTTTGTTTTCACCTAATGTTCTTTTTCTGTTCTAGGATCTCATCCAGGATAACTTACTACATTTATTTGTCATATCTCCTTAGGTTCTTCTTGGCTATCACAGTTTCTCAGACTTTATTTTTTATGACCTTGGCAGCTTTGAGGAGCACTGTATTAACAGAATTTCCTTCAACTGGGATTTGTCTGATGTTTCTCTCATGATTAGAATGAGGATATGGATTTGGGGAAGGAAGACCACAGAGGCAACATGCTATTCTCATTACATCACATGGAGGGTATGTGCTACCCACCTGACTTGGCATTTGTTGATTGTCTGACTGAGGCAGTGTTTACCAGGTTTTTCCACCACAAGGTTACGCTTTCATTCTCCCTTTCCATACTACACTCTATGGCAGTGTGTGCACAGCTCGTGCTTAAATAGTGGAAGGTTATGTTTCACTCTGTGGTGGTGGAGTATCTACATCAATTATTAGAAATTCTTCTAAACTTGAGATTTGTCTACTCTGTCACATTATTCAATCATTTATTTAAGTCAGTATGAACGCATGGATATTTATTATATACTTTAGATTATAATCTAATATTATTTTATTTGTTTTTCTTAAATTGGCCATAGGTGCTTTTTCAGTTGGGTTCCTATGTCCCTTTGACATACTCTCATTATTGTAGGGTGTTAGTTTAGCATGCCCTTACTTTCTGGCACTACTAGTACTTCAGAATTATCTTCTATAGTCCCTTCCCTGTCCCCAAATTGGATGATGCTTTTTAACTCTCATCATAAAGATCAGTATTGAAAAGGACATACTGAGTGTCCATTGCATAAATACCTTGTGTTAGGAATACGATTTTTTAAAAAGCCTCTTTTGGGATAGATCTTTTGCTTTAGCTGGGAAAATTAGACAAACACATATAATACCAAAATCCCACTTATTAAACATAATATTAACCTAAAAAGAAAAAAACCCCACTTAGTAATGTGTGCTCACCGTTTGATTCCCACCCATGAGTATGGCCTGGATACTCATAGGAAGGGGTCAAATGTGCTGTGTAGGAGGGGCTTCTGAGGCTGGACCAAGAAACATCTGGCTAAGGAGGAACAATGATGACATAATCAGAAAAGAACTTAGAACCAGCAAGGTTCCTCCAGCTGTGAGTTCAAATTTAACTGCCAAAAGTATACGTATCACTCCTGATAGCCCCTCTGATGTTGTGACTCTTCAAGGACTTTTGAGCTCAGCTAATAATTTTTCAAAAAAACCCCAATATACATATATTAAAAAAGGTATATAAAAATGTCTTACAGTTATATTGAGTTCTTGTTCTATATATATCATATATATATATAGATCATATATATAATTTTTTACATATCATTTTTTCTCAGATAAGTAAACTGAAACCCCAATATAAAGTCAAGAATGTTAGAGCTGGCCATGACCTGAGAGAGTTCTGTGACCTCCTAGGAATCACTCCACAGTTAATGTGGAACTAGATGCCAACTCTCTTCACATTCAGATCAGAGCTTTTTTCACCACAGAACTTTGCTTTATTGACTAATTTATTTACATGTTCCACTCATCCATGTATTCTACAAAAAAAATTTTAATAGCTTCTTCATGCCTGACACTGTGCTCGAGTTTGTGTAAGTACAAATTTTGAGAGTTTGCACCGCTGTAAAGAATTTAATAAAAAATTAGGTAAATTGCCACCAGGTGGCATAAATCCTCAGACTGGCAAGGACGTTTGTAGGTAATTTGTAGTAACTATTCCGTTTTGTTTTTCCTCTTAGACTTTTTTTTTTTTTTCAAATTCAAATGGTGAGAACTGGTCTGAATGTACAATTCAGGCTTATCGTTTTCCATCAAGGTGTCACCAATCTTCCAGTCTCTCAGGCAGAAGTCTTTGGGTTATGTTTTGGTTTCATCTTCTACTTGAGTCACCGCTTATTCAGACTGGCTACTTTCCTCATCTTTAGCCCCTTTATAAAAACCTTCAATTTAGCAGTGACAGGGGGAAAAAAACAGCTTGGGATGGTCTTAACCTACTGCAAGTTTACTGTTGCTTCTGAGCCTTTGCTCCTGCTGTTCCATTTCCCTGAAATTCCTTATTCTAAACTCTTTCATCATTGACTCACTGATGTTCAATAGATATTTTAGTGGTTGTGGTGGTGATGCTGATATATGAAATGCCAAACTACATACTCTCCTCCCATGCCAAGATCTGATATGTCCCTCCCTACCCTTCTGACAGTAGGGAAGTTCTAGTAGGTTAAATGGGTATATGATCAAATAATTGCTATATTAGGGGCATTTACCAGGCATTGTGGTGACCAAAGTATCAGCCTCGCAGAGGTGATCAAGAAATAAATTGGTTCTTGGTTTAGGTCTAAAGGTAAGTCAACTAGTTTAAATGGATACAGGGTCAAATATTGTCCTACACAGTGAGATAAAATGGCTTGGCACTTCAAGTCTGACAATTTTAGACTTTGAAACTAGAAACAGGAAGAAAGTATGATGCATATAGGCAAGCAGCCAAGTTGATTTTAAAAAGAAAGAGTGGAATCAGATTAAAAGGGCCCTTGAATGACATGCAAAGAAATTAGGACTTTATTTTTTAGGCATTAGGAACCATTACAAGATATAGAAAAGGGATGACATAAACAGATTTGCGTTTTAGATCCTCTCTGGCTGTATATGGCATGGATTGGAGAGAGGTGAGACCAGATACGTGCAACCAGTTGGGAAATAACCATAGAGTCTGGGTGTGTGAGGATGTTAAGACCTGAACCAAGTAAAATCTGTGCTGAAGGAGAGGCAGGGATGGATCTGAGACAGTCAACAGAATTTGGTGAGGAATCAAATATCAGAGTAAGGAGAAAGTGCTTTGTAACTGCCAAGTTCCTGGCTTAGGTCACTAAGTGAGGAGTGATGCCTTTAATTAGGCATTAAAGGATACAGGAGGCTGAGTAGTTTTTAGGGGGTGGTTGTGGTAGTGGTGGTGGTGAATGTTTTGAGTTTACTTTGAGACGACTGTATGATTATTTGCCCTAATCAACTTCATACATTAATATGTAGGTTAGAATGAAAGGTCTCAGTAAAGAAAATTTTCTTGCTACCATTTGTCCATCAGTCAATATGTCAGCCAAAAGTGCCTCCTTTATTTTGTTATTATACTTTAAGTTCTGGGGTATATGTGCAGATCATGCAGGTTTGTTACATAGGTATACATGTGCCATGGTGGTTTGCCTCATCCTTCCCCCATCATCTACATTAGGTATTTCTCCTAATGTAATCCCTCCCCAATCCCCACACCCCCTGCTATCCCTGCCCTAGCCCCCCATCCCCCACAGGCCCCAGTGTGTGATGTTCCCCTCCCTATGTCCATGTGTTCTAATTGTTCAACACCCACTTATGAGTGAGAACATGCTGTGTTTGGTTTTCTGTTCTTGTGTCAGTTTGCTGAGAATGATGGTTTCCAGCTTCATCCATGTCCCTGCAAAAGACATGAACTCATCCTTTTTTATGGCTGCATAGTATTCCATGGTATATATGTGCCACATTTTCTTTATCCAGTCTATCATTGATGGGCATTTGGGTTGGTTCCAAGTCTTTGCTATTGTAAACAGTGCTGCAATAAA